>JAPTGZ010338730.1:0-11775 GCA_029814645.1 Fowleria isostigma | reverse complement strand
ACACACACACACACACACACACACACACACACACACACACACACACACACACACACACACACACACACACACTGTTATTACATAACGCAGTGCTACAAACCCTAAATCCCATATGCCTCTGAGCCTGCCCTTCCAGCCACAGTTACCATCCTTCTGGCTTAGTTAAGTTTTAACTGGCATTTGTGTCTGTAACGTTATTATAAAGTTTTACACAAAGGTTTGCTGCATTTATTCTAATCCCTGTGGTTCTATCATCTATGGGTAAATTAAAATTCACCCTCATCTTGTGTGAGATCTCAGATATCATGGCATCTTTTTTCTTTTTTTTTTTTTACATTGAAATACATTTTTAGAGCATGAAATTCCTTCCTATGTAAATGAACTTATATTGTTTTTAATTGTTCAACCAAGCTACTTTTGTACCAGATCATAATTACAATTACAGTTATTGAAATATTTTACTTTTCTAGTGAACTGGTCAGACAAAACATGGAATACATGTCAAATTAAAATATTGTGCAATTTCATTGCTTTTTACCTTTGTTATTTTATTCTGAAAATATTTTGTTGCCATGTTACAAATCCTATTCAATCCTTGACTACAGCTCAAGATTAGATTTACTGTTGTAAATCATTAATTGTTTAGTAAATTGATCCATAAATGGGTGAAAAAAAACCCATCACCATTTGAACGCACAAGATGTCTTTCAAAGATATTAAGTTTATTGTGGTAGAGCATTTTTCCTCATATTCGGTCCTTGAGGGCCGGTCTCCATCACACCTGGAAGCCATTCCATCGTTACCACTCTTCTGCAGAGCTGATGATGAGCTGATCATTAATTGAACCAGGTGTACTGGAAGAGGTGAATATCTAAAACATGCCCTCAAGGATCGGATATGAGGAACACTGTTTAAAATAATAACACACAAAATATTTAAAGCTGACACAATGAAATCAATAAATTTTGAACTTTCCTTAAACAAAGTGCTAAAATAAGTTAAATAAATAAATTAAGTGATAATTATTAACGTAGTATAGTAGGAATTTAAAACCATCATCAGAAAGAGCAGTTTTCCCCTTCCCTATTTTCTCTGTAGTATGGAGAGGGTAAAATAGATCACAGAAATGACAATACCAGAAGTTTTCAGTTCAAATGAACATGCATCAATGTCCACCATTTCATGTCATGTTATTATGACGTTTTTCATTAAACTATAGTTGGTTATCATATGCCTTAAAAGTTATATGTTAGTGAGACGTGTTACAAAATTAATTTAAAATTCCACACTAGTAAGGAGTCAATATGATGCAGCCTCATACTTCAATATAGGCTCCACACTGCTTAGCAAGTTAAACATGTCTGTGTGTTCTTTAGCTACTTGTTATTGGTTTATTGACTGAGGAAACGACAAAACAAACAACTGCCTGGCTACCATTATTGCTTTTCACCCTTCCTTTATGTGCATTTTGTGTCAGCGTGCTGCAGTTCACCATTGCACCTCACACATCTGTGTTTACACAGGAGCAGGTGGACGGACACTGTCCCTCTATTGCCTGTAAACCGCTTGTCACTCCCTGCCCTCTTCACAAAATAGAGGCGGGTGGTTGGTGGTCGTTAGGGGTTAAGGTTGATGAACGGTGTGTCGTGTTTATCTGACCCACTTCATTTCATCCCAGACAGGCTGCGGGGGCTGCAGGGTTGTGGCCGAGGGGGCGGCCAAGCCAGAGGTAATGACAAGGCTTTGTCGGGTGCCGGGCTCTTGTCAGGCGAGGTCCAGGCCAGACAATAGCTGGGGTCACAGGTCCTCAGAGACCCGTGGTGAGACGGCTAATGAGTCAATACTGAGCTAAGAGGAGCAGGCTGGTGTGGTCTGCAGCCACAGGCTCAGATGGTTGTGACACGGCCAAGGCCAATTTGTCTGTTTTGCTCTTGACAGGAGACTGCAGTTCTAGGCTGTAAGTGACTTATCAACAAGCATTTACAATACAGAACATTTACCACAGATACCATTTAGTCACAGTTTTTATTGAACAAATTCTGAATGACAGTGATTTCACCTATCTAACTGTATATAGCATAGAATATAGTGAAACTGAACCAGCAGTACTGAGATACATAAAATCAACTGAACATTATCAGACCACAATTTTGTAAAAATTATTTGAGGACATAAAAACACTGTCCTGTGGTTTGTGCTTGATTAGCAGATCATACAAATCTGATGTGTGCAGTCAGAAAAATTCTTAGTAAAGAGGCCAATGTACCCCGACCCTCAGATATACTTTTATAAAAGGTTAAAATGACCCAAGGGGAATTAGACTCAAATTAACAGTAGCAGTAATGAGCTGTCGTTAATGATCAATGCAATCAAAAATTTGTTTTTTCTCTGACTGATGATGGCATCAATATTTTAATCTGAGATTTTGGGAAATACATTAACTACATAAAATGGCCTCTGCTACCCCTCTGTCTAGAGCAGTTCTTTTTGGAAACATATGTTGTCTTTATATATCTGTGATATGTTTTTATAGTCCTAACATGTCCTTTCTATTAAGACTAAGTTTATCAATGAGCAGTTTTTTATAGGTTAGTATCTGGAATTTGTGATCTTGAATTACCTATAACATCTAAGATGTGCTAAAGAATTTGAAACATTTAACCTAAGTGCCTAACCCCCTTTGGGACAACAGAATCACGCTTTGCTTCAGTCTACCAAATTTTAGTTACTGCTCGTGTGTAGCGCCAACTATAAGCCATCCATTCAAAAGAAAAAAATAGCACAGATACAGATGATCTCATGTTTCTTTATACATAATAAAAATATGTCATGTAGGGTAAGGGCAAAATCACAGGCCTTGCTTTAACATAAAAAAAAAAAAAAAATCCACAAAGACACAGTCTTTCTACACCTATGAACACTTAGCTATTGAGAACAGGAAAACTTAAGTTCTGATCGAACAAATCTTTAGTTTGCAGAAATGTACAATGGCAACATTTTATCATAGCGTCTGGGCTGAGTACAACACTGTACAAGTCTTTTTGGAGAGAACCTTGAGAGCTGGGAAGGCACTATTATGCTTCGAGGAAGAGGCTTTGATGACGACTTTTCACCTTACTTTCAAGTGCAACCATTTGGAACCGATGTAAACACTTAAACATTATAGATGCTCTGACACATAGTACAAGTTTCTCCTTTGAAAGATACCTAACTCTTATTTCCTGCTTTAAAACACTCTGTGTGCTGAGCAGCCCTTCCATGTTTACACTCCCATAGACAATATTTCTGCACCCGAAGCCTGCCTTGGACTTGTCCAAGCTTGACTAGCCGCTGTTCTCCTTTGTTTGACTTTGTAGCTTTTTAATTTTGATCTCTTTACATCTCCTGGACACATGCGGCTCTGGCTTACCCAGCCGTGGCATTGACCTCTCATCTTCGTATTGACCGGCTGTTTCCCATGACCTCTGACCTCTTAGGGTCAAGCCTGCAGCCGTCTGGACGTCCTCCTCCTCCTCCTCCTCCACCTGGCCCCTATCTCCACCCCTCAGCTGGCCTAGATGGATTACTCTCTGCTCAGGATGTCCACAGGATTACATTGTTGTCTGAACAGCCAGGCTCCAGGATCCTCCACATCGATCAGTTTATATTATGATAAACAATTTTCTACTGAGCCTCAAACCACTACAGGTAGATTTTATTCAGAATATTCCTTTAAATCTGCTTCATCATTTATAGAAGCATTTTGTTTTTGTTTTTTTTCTGATTAGCTTTACACAGATGCCGGGGGAACTTTGTCTGCCTGTCTCTCTCCTCTTCTCCATCTGTCTCACTCTCTATGAACTCGATGTCCTCATTCCATAGCCTGGTTTTGATACATAGTGTCCTGATAGTTTGCTGGGGAGAATCTGGGTCAGTGTAGGGAGCCTGAGATAGCACAGGCACGAGGCTGACTCGCTAAAGGCATACGTCACACACAAAGCCTAAGAGAAAACAATATCGCTGTGCTCCTCTCATACGGCAAATCCCATATAAACATACCTGTCGGCTCCATCTGCTTTTAATCGGTCTTGATTTGTGTGCGACCACGGAGCTGAAATGAGGCACAACACAATCGGCTTCATCCGGAGCATTTCAGATCAGACACCATGTAGATCCACATCGTATTTTAATCTCAAGCGAGCAGAAGTGATACCCGTGAGTGTGTGTGAGTGCAAGAGAGTATTAACATGAGCACATTTGATTATCAAAATTGACTGTTTGATTGCCTTGCCTTTTGAGTGACACATCCATTAGTTATAGATTAAATATTACATCAGACAGCATCCAATTTGAATATGATTGAATTATACAGATGGGAGAAATGCAGTATACAAGCAGTATTTGTATTTTTA
Source organism: Fowleria isostigma (assembly GCA_029814645.1). Taxonomy (NCBI): domain Eukaryota; kingdom Metazoa; phylum Chordata; class Actinopteri; order Kurtiformes; family Apogonidae; genus Fowleria; species Fowleria isostigma. The sequence goes on along the minus strand of JAPTGZ010338730.1, from coordinate 7,384 downwards.
AGTGGAACATGAATCTCATAATGTTTTTTCAATTGTTCATGTTGCCATATTTGGTTATGTTGTAACAGAAATTATTCTTGTATTTTTATTTGGATTTTTTGGGTCCTGTCACAAAAACCATGTTGATGTTTTATGACAAACCATCCAAAAAACTCATCAATTCTGTCATAGCGTATGTTTGGTATTATTGCTTGAAAAATGGCTGGATTTTTTTAATGGTTGAAATGTAGGTATCTTTGTGCTGTTAGTGTGCCATTATTGATATATATACAATATTAACAAAACAAGAAGCATCTAATCCTAATTATTTTTACCACTGTTGAGTAGTCTTGCTTGAAAACGGGCAGAAATTTTTCCTCAGATGTAAAAAATGTGTCATGTTCTTGGCACTTCAAGTCACTCGTGTTACATTCTCAATATCTTATGCGACAAAACAAGATACATCAAGTCCTCATAATATTTGCTGACATAGATTATTTATTTGATATTCTCGAATGAACAAAGGAAAATATTTTAAATTAGACACTAAAAATGTGTAAGATTTTCTTGCCTTTTCTGTTGTCTGCTGTTAAGTGTGACTTCAGTCATGCAAAGTGTGGCTTGCTTCTTAGAAATGAGTGGACTTTGGTCTGTGGAGCAAAGCATTCCTGATTCCTGCTTTAACTGAGAGCTGGAAGGAGAGGGGAGGGAGACGGAGAGATGTGAGGGAGGAGGGGAAGGCAAGAACAAGAGAGGAAGTGCCTCTCGGTTGTGGGCATGCCCAGTATAGTGACAGGAGGGAGACGAGGTGACTGAGCAGACTTTTGTTGCTGCTCACTCTCCCTCCTGTCCCTTATACTCTCTCACTCACTCACTCTCTCTCTTTCTCTGTTATTTTTTTCTCTTCTCTCCAAGTAGTGATAGTATGGTGAGATTGTTGTTTTATTTTGGTTTTGCTATGGAAGAGCAAAAAGGAGGTGCAGCTTTCAGCTAGTGCAAAATTCAGCTAGGGGGAAGTAAAGAAAATAAAAAAAAGAAGAAGAGGTGGAGGAGGAGGAGAAAAAAAAAAGGCAAGAGAGAACGACTTCACCCCCATCTCACTCTGCTCGCTCTCATTCCCTCCTCTGCCAACGACTTCTACCTCAGAAACAGCGGTGGGACCAACTTCAAAAGGCAGTCTGGAGGGAGCTGGAGTGTGAAATCTGAGAAGAGAAGCAAGATGAGAGGCTGACCGGCGCTGTGTTTGCTATGCTGTCCAGGTCAGTGCATAGGAAAGACCAAACAACTCTTTTCTCACACTTGCTATAACTGCTTTCAAACTTCCATAGTGTATCGATTGTTTCTGCATCTGCTTGTTCTGTGAATTAAAAAAAAAAATAGTGAGGAATTGTTTGACAAGAGTGAATGACAGACTGAGTGGCAGCCTGTGCACCGTCTTCTCCCAGCTCCATCCGACCAGTGTCACCCACAGCGGAGTAAAAGCGCTCCAACTCCAGCTGCTCCCTCCAGGAACGCATATGGGAACTGTTTAGCTGATCAGCTCTGATGCTCACATGCGTGCATGTCTCGAAACTCGCCAAATGTGAGCCACGTGGTTATGATAAGGGGAAAAAATCACAGAGACGTACCGTAGGCTGGGTGCTCACCGTCACTCACGTGGGTGGGTAGGCTTGTATTGGAGATAGTGAGATGTGATTAATTTTGAAGTTTTTGGGTGGGAGTTTTGAACGTAGCTGTTTGCACTTTATTTACTTAATTTTATAAATTCATTCATTCAAGTTTATATACACACATTCTTTTTAAGTAATGCAATTATCTATTTATAATAAATGTACTGCAATTGGTTTAACTTGGTCTTATCTTTAACTCTCCTCTAATCTAATAATGTACTAGAATTAATCATTTTGCATAAGTGTTTCATCGTATCTTTGTGGTTAAGTCTGTTATTCAGACAGATATTATTGATGACTGACTCATGATAGTTTTTTTTTTTTTATTAGAGCTGTCAGACAGCTCACCTGTCTGAAGCTGTCCTCTGTCCAACACTGCTAGCCCCTGAGGCTCTATCCCATTAGCTATCCCAGTATACCTTGCAACTGACAAGGAAGTGTCAGCAGTGGGCTCTTGGGAGGCTTTTTGTTGACAGGTTTATTATTCCTGTACTGTAGAAGAGGTGCACACCACAGATACTATAGCACTATAGGGGGGTTATTATTTTTTATTATTGTGGTAGTCAACTTTTCTGTCCTTTACGATGCCTGTATTATTTTTTTTAGTATTTCAACACAACAGACAGGGAAATATGAGGCCTGCAGCTCAGATTTATTTTTATTACTTGTTAATCTGCTGCTGACCTCGTGAACTTTTAAAACTCTAAACACGACAAAATATTTTTTTAAAAGTCAAAGATGAGTGTCTCATATTATTATTGTTATCCAGTCATATTATATAAATGAAGTATATATAAAATTATAAATATACTTAACGTTAACCTAACACCAATTACATGATACATACATTTTAATGTTATATCCAACAAAATGAAAAGCGCCAAATCCTCTTTCAATTTTTTTCCTTTAAAAAAGGGCCTAAAATTGAGCTGAAATTGTTTAATATCTTACAAAAAGAGATAAATATAAATTTCAGTTAACCTTTTCTATTTTACTTCACTAACTTCTCACTTTCATACACAGTATTTGGTGAACACATCCACTATTTTCAGAATATATTCTGGCGAGTTATAAAATCTTCACTGTTGTTGTTACATTTTCAGAGGCAGAACTGCTTTGTGTTTGGCAGTATGACATTCCTCATTGCACATCCTACACTCCCTGCTTTTTTTCCTCCTCAGTAATAAGCAGTACTTCATTATGTTTACAGTAGTGAGAGCCGCTGTCATCATCTCTTAACATACCACACATTGCTGGCTTTCTCCCCAATCTTCATGTTTAAAGTGTTTTAGATTTTCTTGAATAGATGTAGCAAAATTACAAAGATAAAAACAAAGAATAGCTAAGCGGAAGCTTTTAGTTGATGCAACACTATTATGAGCAGTATCGAACTATTAATACAAAACATGTAGGAAGGACTGTTAAAAAGAAAAGCCACAATCTGACCTTCGGCTGTTATTTTCTAAAAACTGGAAATTAAAAACCTGTTTTTATTTATTTTCTAAAATTAATTTATTTATGGTTTTAAAACCTTTATAAAAAACCTATAAACCACTAGTTGTAACTTAAGATGGTGGTCATGATGGAGCTTCTGCTGGACATTATTCCATAACAAAACAGTATATGTTAACTGCCTCGGACAAAATTTTAAAGCTGTTATTTAAAAAGAAAAAGGCAAAAAAAAAAGGATAAAAAAGGAGCTGTTATGTCAGGGTCCATTGCTGTGAGGTCTCTGCATTTTCACATTAATTTAGTAAACATCACCAAGGACCGCTGTCTTTTCTGACTCAGATATTTGACCGTGAACATAATTAATTAGTTCTTGTACTTTTTTTTTTTTGGGCTGCTTTCACAAACATCTCAGCAGCAGTACTGTAGCTCACTGTGGGGCAGTACAGAGACAGTATCTCTGCTGGAGCTGCTTATATCAGAACTGTGAGGGGGTTCATTTATTTTAACGTGTGGATGACTCCCTTCTTCTTAGGGGCCCAGGTTCCCATGCTTTCCTCCCCCGATGGTCTATCTGAGGCTCCATGATCCATCACACAGCAGGCAGCCATGTTTTCTGAAAGGGCCGTGAACTTGTTACCTCCCTCAGCCTGCCTGCCTGAATGTCAAAACCATTTTTCTTTTGGTGCGTCCCCTTTCTCTGGTCTTCCCCTTCCCAGGATTGCTGCTGTATTGAAATAATTGGGCTGTATTCAGGGTGACCAGGTTGCCAGTGAAGCTTTTGAATAGAGATATCAAGTCTGGTGCCACGATTTCCCTTTGACCTCCCTTTCAGACCACCTTCCTCCGCCTCCTCCTGAGGTCGTGATGGGTCATCATCATGACTCCAGCCTCTCCGTACAATAGCACGACATCCATGGTACATTATCTACAGTTGGTCAGCTGGCCTGGAGCTGTGTCTATAGACTATTCTTCCCAGCCCCGTTGTCTCTGGATCTCTGGATTCAGCCTGTTCAACATGGCACACATTCAAAATGGCAACCTCAAGGGCCTTTTATTCCTCCAGCAGAATTCAATCACTTTTTTCTCCCCTCTTTCTGCCTTTCTGCTGAGTTATTCAGAGTTTAATGAGGGAGGGGAGATAAAGGGAAGCTTATGGTTTGCCGGATGATGGAGAGGCTGCCTTTTTGTTTCTGCTGGAGGAGCCACACAGCGAGCGTTCATGTGAAATGAGAGGGTTTTTTTCTTTACCAGAGGGGAAGGTGATTGAGATGTCTGAGAAAAAGCCAGGGAGTCTGTTGGAGCAGGGGTCATTAAAGTGTCAGAGAAACTGCAGCTCTTCAAATATTCTGTAGGATTTCAGTTACAGTCCAGGTTGAGTGTGGGTAAGTTGAGGGACTCTTTTTTGGCTGTAAAACTTTACGATATATTTTTTATTCTAGCATCATCATTGCAATATGTATTTGGTGTCTGATGTCAGGTTGAACACATTAATTCAAACATGTTACATTAGAGGTTTTGTTGTTGCTGTATACATAGTGGAAACTACACAAGGGGTCTAACATAACATGTTTTACTGAACCTTAAGGAGTTTTTGCTAGTAAGCTTTCAATTACTTGTCCTGTGTTGGCCTACAGTAGCCTAATTTGTCCCAGCCCAATTTCATAATGAATAATAATTACACCCCATCGTAATACTATAAAAGATCTCTTTGAGAGGGTTTTGAGCTGTTGCTTCTGTAAAGCATCAATGTAAAAGCAGTCTTACTACAATTATATGTCTGTTTTCACCAGCAGCTCACTGCGATACTGCAGTGAGATGATCTGAACTGGTTTTCAGTCATAAACGCTTCCTGTGTTTACAAATTACAATGGTTCAAGAGGACTAACTGAAAACCTTTTGTACTGATGTACTCCAAAACTGACTATAAACTGACCACATATCAAATTTGTTAAGTTTAGTTTTTTAGTTTGTTTCAAGCTTATGCACTCCATGTACAGTACTAATTACATATACATACACAATATTCAATATTGTTCATATACATTTCATATTTGTGTACATGGATATATGTGGAAAGATTGTTAAAAAAAGAAAAAATGAAAATACCATATGCACAAAGTATACACAACAAGAATTATACATGAAGAATCAACATAGAATTATACATCCAGAACTATACATGAACAATGTGTATGTGGAACTACATACATAAAAAAACAGACATGTAGGGTGTACATATAAGACTATACATAGGGAACAGGGAGAGAATGCATGTAGAAATACACAGAAACTATGCATGTAGAATATACATAAGGATATACACATAGAAGTATTCACTGCAAAACGTACATAGATAAAACAATTATATACTTATATATGTATATATATATGTGTGTATGTGTGTGTTTGTGTATATATATATATATATATATATGTGTATTCATGGAGTAATATGCATCAAGACATTGGTTGCAAAACATTGTGTGTTCACAGTATGCATACCACATTATTTTTTAATACTGTTTGTTGATACTGTTTGTTATAGAATGCTTGGTTACAGTATATTTATTATATTTTCTGTGCTACGTGTCCTACTATGATAAAAATGTTTCTTAGTGTATTTCAGAATTTGTCATTTCCTGAAAAATTTCATTGAGTGTGCATGCTAGTTTTGCATCCAATGAAACACTTGATTCAATGCCTCCTGCACAGAACCCATGAACCCATTTATGGTTTGACACTGTGTCGTTACAGGTCATTGCTCCACTGATGGAGTTGATCAGTCAGAGCACACTCGACTTTTTGAGAGGGTACCAGCCTCCCTAGATTCCAGAAGACATGTATGTATGCAAATGAAAATATCACTCTACTAGCTGTTCAATGGGAACTTAAAATGTACTCAACATTATAACATTAAGGTTACAAAGCAAATACAATACTCTCTGTAAAATCCTGTGTCACTCTGGTACTTGGTGTGTTTATATTTAGTTGACCCCCGAAAATTAATTCAGAAGACAAGTTAAAGATACTGTCTTCTTTGGTGTGTTGAAACTATGTGTGAATATGTGAGACAGAATTCTTTGCACTCAAAAACAGCTGTAAAATTCATTTCAATCCAGTGTTAATTTTATTTACCATGAAGCTGCACTCCCCAGCAAAATCACTCAAATCATTTAGTTTAGTTTTAGTTTAGTTTATTTCATGTCGAGCTCATGCACTCCATGTACAGTGGCAATTATATATACATGTATAATAATCAATATTATTCATATATGTCACATACATGTGTACACAGACATACATGGAAGGGTTGCGCACACGTACAACAGAACGCACAAGTAGACATGTAAAACTTGCATATTAAACTATACATAGTGAATTATACAGGAAGAATCTTCATGTAGAAATACACAGAAACTGTACATGTAGAAAATACACACAAGTGTGCATAGATATGACAATTATATTGTCGAACATTGTGTGTACACAGTATGTATAACATAACATTCTACTACACCACTCCCCACTAGTATACCACCCCTGAGGAGCAACAGCCCGAAAGGGAGTGAGAAGAAGCAGAGCTCATTACCTCCCACCCCCAATTTCACCACTTAACAAGTGTGGTTAAAATTTGATTTAAAACTTTCTGTGAGGACACAATAGTTCATCTATAATAATGAATTTATAATAACAATTTAAGGATTTAGAAGGTTTTCCAAATTGAGTTATTCTAGTTCTCTGGTGAAGATTCTCACATTTTTTAATATTGTGCTACCTATTGCAAAAAAAAAAAAAAAAAAAGAATTCATGCAGCTCTAGCCACATAAAATTATTAATATCAGACATTAATACATTGGTTTTAACAGAGGCTTCAAACAGTTGTGTGCCTCTGCACCTCCAGCTCTGTGCATCATTTTAATGACTGCTCAGGATTATCCCCTTACATAACCGAGTGTGGGCATTTTGGAGACAGCTCCTGACAGTGTGGGAGGGCATCAGACTGGACTGGAGGAAGCACTGAGCTGGCTCTGGATGACAGGCTGTTGTGAGGTTCAGAGAGGGTCAAAGTTCATACTATGTATCACCTGTCAGAGGGGAGTGTTTGGTTTAGTGACTGCACAGGCGTCAGCAGTGAGGGTTTTTTTTCTGTTTGACATCACAAACAGCACTCAGAGTGAGGAGGTAGGGAGGTTCGGCTGGCTGTCTCTGTCTCTCACACACACACACACACACACACACACACACACACACACACACACACACACACACACACACACACACAC
>JAPTGZ010338682.1:0-11783 GCA_029814645.1 Fowleria isostigma | reverse complement strand
TCAGCATTCTGTGCTGCAGAAAGCCCGTCCTCCCCCCACTGCGCCCTGCGCCTCATCGCCTTTCTCCCTCTCCATCACTGTAATCCTGCGGAATTCCTTAATCGTTTCTCCTTTCATCAATACGAAAATACGTTCAGACCTGCGACATTAGGCTGTCCGAGTGGTTGTTAGACTACACCGTATGAGCAGAGCTATCTAAAATGGCAGGATTTCGACTTTATCCAACGCAGACGATGACTGCAGACTGGAGCGCAGCCGGGCATGGCGCATCACTCAGTGTGAGATAGCTAATTACCACTGTCGACCGTTAATGCTATCATAATAATACCAGACCGCATATTGGATCAAACACAAGACACTTATCCCAAACAGACTGTGTTTCAGCATATGGTTACAGCCATAGAATATTTAAAATTATATTTATTTCCAATAAAGATATAGCAATAATAAAGCTATTAAATGAGTCTGAATATCTACATCACATGTGTACATGCATTGTAGTGCATGAGGTACTAACACAATGTAAGCATGCCGCTCTAGTACATCCCCTTTTACCAGTATTAAAGAAATAGAGTCATACGTACAGTAACCATTCTTGACGTACAATGAAAGAAATCTAGGTCCTTCTTTGCACTGGTCTTGGAGCTGGAGTCTCTATATGCTCTTCGGCCTTTATATTGTATGGCCCTTATGTTGTGTCAGGACTCCAAATTAAAAGAAAAAAAAAAGAAAAAAAGGAAAAAAATACAATCTTCACCAGGGGGATCTCAGCCCTTTGAGATTGTAGGTGTCCTCTATAGGATGAAAATGAGGAGAAAGGGGTTTTCTACTGGATGATGATGATGGGAGAGCGTTCTCTCCGAGTGGCGTGGGCGATGGTTCTGAAAAAAGAGAAGCAGTGATCCTCAGCAGGGTGTGTCCAGGGGAGGGTGTTCTAGTTCTGCTGTTTTTGTGTGTAATTCCCTGCTCCTCTCGCAGTCTCCTTCTGTGCCTCTGCTGCAATGTTCTTCTTTTATGCGTCCTCCTGGCTGGCAGAGCGCGCTGCTGATTGGCTAATTGTGCAGGGAGGGTACTACATGGCAGCCATTGCAATGCGCTCCTCTCCCATTATCCCCTTCAGGAGAGATAACCAAGAGTCCCCCCCTCCCCTTCCATCCCTGCCCTTCCATCTCTCCACTCCCTCCTTCTCGCTGCCCTTCCTTTCTTCCTGCCCCCCTCTTCACACACACGCAGAGCAGAGTGAATAGGGCTCCACCTGCACTTTCAGAACAGATGGGTGCAGCACAAGACAGTGGACTTGTTTCTCCCATTCCCCTCACTTTTCACTCACTTCTCCCTCTCGCACAGCCCCTTCCTTTTTCTCTCATTCTACATTTAGGCCTGTTTGAAACCACAGCAAACAGCCTCACTCCTCAGGCTTTTGTCTTTGCGAATAAAAGCATTTGGAGGGTAGGGTCTGCAGTCTTTCTGAGTTCTTAACCGATAATCAAAGTGACGGGGAAAAAGGACACGAAATATGACATAATCGTGCCTCATTTGGGGCTAGAAACAAAGAATTACACCCATAATAAGTTGAATGAGTGGGTGATTTCTGCTCCTCTCATAGGCCAGGCAGATGGCTAGCTATAGGGTCAGGTGCAGACATGAGAATAACAAATTAGATAGCCTCTGAATTAATTAATGCCTGTACAATGTAGAGTCTAGAAAGATTTTTAGATCAGGCTTTACTATGAGTTATCCCCCCCTTTTTCTGGTTTATGCTGCTGGCCATCCCGCACATCCACGACCAGCACTGATTTTTGGCTTACTTTACGACATCCCAGTTTCCCCTTCCTGAAGAGTTCTCATCCTTCTCTGCCCACCTCCTGCTGCTCCCTCCTGTGTGGTGAGTGCTCACTGAGACATGCTGTTTGGGCTCATCTATAATGCATTCCCTGCCCCGGGACATCATGTGTGACAAATGACCTATTTCTGTGCAGACCCCCATAGGGCCTTGACCTGGGGGGTGGGTGGGTGTGCGTGCGGCTATGCGTAAATCACTACATATTTGTTTATTTGTTTACGAGTCCAGTAGCTGCTCATGAGAGGAGGTGAGATTTTTAAACAAGGATTAGGCTTCGTATCACGGTTCAGCCTTCTGTGTGCGCTTTACATGTTCATGAGTGGACAAGTGGTGCTGATGTGAGCCTCACTGCAGCAACCATCAGTTCCCCCGCTTTGCTTTTCTGAACTGACCTTGAGGAGTCCTAGGATGTCTGTGGCTGTAAGGAATGGTGGTGTGAGGGAGAATACTGTTTGCATTATTGACACTGGCCACTTGCTGATGATGACTCAGTGTATTGATTTATCTATCCTCCGACGGAGCCGATGTTCGGGACACATGAGTTCCTTATTTCCTTGTACTATATGTTTCTTGTTGTGACTCCTACCTTCAAGCCCCCATCCCTCCTGTATACCCCATCCTCCTTCCTGTCATTGTCCTGCAGTTCTCTTCCAGTCAGATTCTGAACATGGGCCTTGTCTGATATTTTACATAATTGCCTTACATAAGTAGCAAGCTCAGCTCAGAGCTTGGATGATATTAGTGAAGATGAATATTGCATGAGGAAAGCACTCGTTAAGCGTTAATAAGAGGATAGAGATGGAGCCCCACTGTCAGTCTGTCTTAACCCCGCCCCCACCGTTCTGTCAAGCAGTGACTCAACTCAGCCTGGATGCGCTGGAGCCTTTGAGTCAGTTTGTTAGAGAGGGAGGAAAAGTGTGTGTCTTGGAGTGCATGCACACATGTGTGCGTGTCTGTGTGTTCGCCGGTGTTTATCAATGTCTGAGAAGAGATGGTGAGATTCAGTCATTAGGTGCTTGTGTTTTTTCCATCTTTGTGTGGTGAATAAAAGCAGCTCTTATAACACAATGGCACCTAGGTCCATCAACTGACTGCAGCCCCACTTACAGTTCACACTTAATGTGAATAAATGGGCTTAATTGTGGCCCCTCATTAGAGCCCTGGTTAGTAGCACGGCAGCTGAATCCTCCCCGTGGGTAAGAGGGCATTTGAAGCGCCCATTGTGCATTGCTGAATCAAAGGATCAAGCGTTGGTTTTGCTTAAAAGCTTTTTTGTTATTCTACTGATTATGTTCTTATTGTTAAGGGACCCTCTACTACTAGTGCTTAGGCGTCTTGTTGCATTGATGCCTTTGTTTTGTATCGTGGAATGCTCCTTGCTGCCAGAGTGATGAACTTTAAGAATTTGCAGAGTTCACTTCTTTTCTAGTCCATCAGCCCACAGAGCACTACTAACTGTACAAATGTCAGAGTACAGGAAAAACGCTCATGTTCTGCATTGGTATTTTACATTTTAAGAAACTGTGTTATCTCTGCAATAATCCACAGCATCAAGGGCATTGTGTGAATTATTGATTCATTATGTATTAAAACTGAAATGTACATTCATAATGAAACTGAATGTACGTTCATAATGATACTTAACATTGTAAATGTCAAAAGCCCTTTAGGGCTCAAGTCCTTACCCCAGCCATTTTCTATTTCTCATGTTTATTATTCTCATCAAAATGAAATGCCTGTTGCCATTGCCCTGCGGTAAGCTACTGGCATTGTGTGTGTGGGGAGATGGGGGGCGGTGGGTAAGACTGACACTATGACAGTGTATCAGGGGGATGGGGAGGATGATTCAGCCTCAGGTCTGGTTAATTCAGTGGTCTCTCCACCAGGCCTGGCTCTTGGCAATTTAGGGTTCTGTGGCAGCAGCACTGAAGCAGTTATTGCTTTCAGGAAAGGATCCAAAATTAAATTAGCCTCTTTTTAAAGGACATTTGTTGATAATGGCAACTGGCCTAATTCAACCCTTTATGCATTATTTGGCAAATTTCTTGTGGTCTCCCTCATGGGTTCACTCTTGCACTTTCACTCCGTCTTGCTCCTCTTTTTCTTTCTATATCTTTCTCTCTCTCTCTCTGTCTGTCTGGATGTGTTGTCTCTGGGCTATTATTAGAGTAGACAGGCTGGTGGGAGGAAGTCTCTGAAGTAGACGCTCTTGTCATCTTTTTATTTATGGATTATATTCTGCTTTCCATGTGCCTATTTAATTCTCTGTGTACAGTTTTATTGTGTCTTGATTGTACCTATTCACCGCTGTACGGGATATGTTTTACCTTTGGTGCTACATTCTTGCACTTTGATCAAAGGGAAAATCAAGTACATGCACATGCACATAATAGCTTTTAATTAAACCATTATTTGTGCCATTTTTGTGTATTTAATTGGGGTGTTTGTTGATACATGTGGCTTTGAGCTTGGTTGTAGCAGGACTAACCTCCTTTACAGAGACTATGTTTTATTTCAAACCTTTTTAAATATAAAGCTATGGTTATTAATCTTTTATTTTGTCCTGTCTGAGGAGGTATCTAGGGAGAGACCTTAAATACACAAAGCTCTTAGACATTCTCTTTGTTTTGCTCGCACTCCTTTTTATGTTGCTCTCGTTCTATGTGACATAAAACATACACATGTGACAGTTAGAAAACAAATACAGAAGGTGCAAGTGTGCCTGTTCCTGTTACGATGAACTAAACTGTGCAAATGCCCTCACTTTTAAAATGCAATAAATAATATAAAATAATATCTTTCTCAACCATCACTGTTCTTTCTGGCTGTGGTTTCATGTAAGTTGTATTTACTTGACAGAGGATAAATTACCGGATAGATAAAACAAGCTGTTCCAATGGAATATGATAATGTTTCCTAGAAAAACGGCCCGGTTTAGTCATTACACTCTGTTTTCTCTCGCTTCATCTTTCTCCTTCCTTCACTCCTCTTTCAATCTCTTTCTCCCACTCCCTGTAGTCCAGCTTTCTCCCCCCTTATGGCCCTCCCCCGTTTCAGTAATAGGAGACTTGAAATCAATAGCACATTAGTCTGGCCGGAAACTCCTGTGGAATTAAATATGAATGACTGAGATTGCAGCTCTACCTGCTGCTGAGAGAGATGCATGATGGCTCTTGGGGATATGGAGGGTTTTTTTTTTTTTGTTGGTTTTTTTTTTTCGTTCTTCCCTCCTGTAAGCAGTCAGGCCATTTTGTGCTGTTCTTACAGCTTACTGGATCACTGGGCTACTTTGTTTTGTCGGAGGTCAGTGTGCAGCGTTGTTGATTTGGATAGGTATTGTCGGGGTTTTCGTTTCGTTTCCCTCAGCATTGAACAGTGACCGGGCTGATAGCATAAATGTGATAGAGCAAATGGGATATTGGACGTCACAAAGCCGCGACAGCTCACAAGACAAGAAGAATCAGCCGGCCACACCCATCCTCCAAACACAGCAGCAGCACTATTTGAATATGAAAGAGCTCTCTGGTTATTAGCAGATTGCATCTTACTTTTTTTTCAGTATTTCCTCCAAATTCAATATGTGCTTTCTCATTCATTAAGCTTTCGGGTTCGCTACTCTGTACATTCATACTGGAACTTTTTACATGCAAATGTCATTACTTGGTCGCCATCCATTTTCATTAACTGTGTAAAATGGAGTAATTTCTTTTAACATGCTATTTGGCTTAAAAGCATGATTTACAAGGTAGTTGGAGAGCGCTGGCTGACTGGTGGGTGGAAGGTAATATGAAACAAAAAGCCACTGCGTATGTTTGCTAGGAGTTGGAAGGGGCTTGGGCACTGGTAAGCTAATACATAGATATATAGAGGTAGATGTATTTGTGAGCTATATTTCATCCCATCAGAGATGAAACGGTTTGTGACAGATGGAGTGATATTGTTCCCCGGTACAGCCCATGAGTGCAGCCCCTCCTGCTTTCCCCTCCCTGACAGATGTAGGGGGAGGACCACAGTGCACTCTTCTTTCTTTCAATTGATTTGCTTGCTAGAACCCTTAGGGACTAGAGGATGGTGGTGGGATGGGGGGTAGTGGTAATGGTGATGGGGGTTTAGTCATTTCCTGCAACACGAAATCTGCTAAAACTCTGGCAAGTGCTGTAAAGAAGTCATAAACACATTATATGCATATATCTGCATATATTCAAACACTGAAGTGCAGTAATAGAAGTGAGCTATGTGTACTGCATATGGTGAAGATAGAGGGGAGTATTTCCATAAATCTTGGTTAGTGAGTGACAGCATAGCATGCATCCATGCATGTAATGTAGGCAGAGGAGAAAGTGTGGTCGCTGGTGCCTGAGCCTTATGTGTTTCTGTTCCCAATGCACTGGATTGATTCTTTACAATTTATTACTGAATAGGCAAACTGATAACCCCAGTATAATATTTCAAGGCCGATTGATGTGTATACCAGAAGGTGCAAAAGACTTATGAAGTGTATTATGCAGTCGCAGAAAAAAAACATTAGACCATCAACTCATCAAAAACAATGATTATGCAATCAAGTATTAACTCCTGTGTGTATCATGTGACTAAAACAGACAGAAAAGAAAACATGGAATGCCTAAAAGCCCTGTTTTTGCCAGTACAATATCATAGATATTGGTGTAGAACTTATGTTTTGGTTATTGTCAAGAAAACCATGGAAAGTGGATAGATATTAGCTCTAAAATTGAACTCTTAGGAGCTATTTTTGTTGATATCATTATATTTATTATGTATATTTTCTGTCTGATGCCAGAAAAGGAGTCAAACATTACTTTTTAATAAAAGTTTGGAAATAACTCTTGAGTAGTTCCTGCTAGTTCCTACAGTTGCAAAAAAATTATTTGACCATCAGAAGTCATCAGAAACAATGGTTATGCAGTTAAGTCCCTACTCCTGTGTGTAGCATGTGACTAAAACAGACAGAAAAGAAAACATGCAATGTCTAAAAGCACTGTTTTTGTCAGTATAATACCATAGATATTGATGCAAGAACTGACGTGATTTTGGTTATTATCAAGAAAACCATGGAAAATGGATAGATATCAGCTTTTAAATTAAACTACTACAAGCTATTTTTGTTGTTATCATTATATTAGTTCTAACCTTTTAATTTCATTTCATTTTAATGTTTAGTTTGAGTTTGCGCACTCCATGTATAATACTTATTATATACATTATATATACAGAGACATACATCAATAATTTGCTGTAAACTCTATATACATAGAGAATTTTACACAAACTATGCCTAGAGAAATATAGAGAAATATACATTGAGACATTGGATGTAAAAATTATATGTGCACAATATACAAAATACATGAATATATACGGCAATTCACTATTAAGATACAACCCTAGCAGCCTGAAAGGGAGTGAGAAGAAGTAGAACTTATTTACTCCCACCCCCAGTTTCACTATTTAAACTTTTATGGTTGCAATTATATCACATAAATTAGCTGTAAACATGTATTAATACACCAGAACAAACTTTAACACAATGTACACGACACAAATGTACCCAATCTGGAGAAAGTAATGCTAATTCAAAACAGCAGATTATAAGCACCGAAATGAGCAATTTTATAAAAACTGAAAAGAAATGTAAGCATATCTAATAAATAGCATCAATAAGTACAATAAAAAGTAAATGAAAATTAAAAGCACAAAACACACAGATGTACCTTTAATTGTACCAGGCATTAAAGGGAACAAGAAAATGAAGAAAACATAGGGTGGTCTCATTTTTTCCATGACTGTATTATAATTAACCAGACTTGTAATCAGTAATTCAACAATTAATATCTGTGCCCCCCACTACCCAGTCCTGACTGTAGGATAAACATTAAGAAACTTAACAGCTGTCTTGTGGCAGATGCGTCCTGTTGCTGTATCTCACTCTCTCTCCCTGGAGGGGAAAGGTCAAGACAGGGGTAGAGGTCGAAGCAGAGATCCTCCTGAAGATGCTACATTGATGTGCATCTGCCTGCCCCCTGTATGGGACACCATTCAATGGGGATTAGAATTAGCATTATTGATTGCAATTTTCAGTCTGGGTAAGTGTAATTCCTCCATTCGTCTCTGACAGCAGCAGAAAATACAACATGAAAAAGGATTGTTCACTGTTAAACATTTAAATCTCATCAGCATCATCAGAAAACCATTAGCATTCTTATTATAAGTGTAATCTATTACAGCTACTGTATTGGTGTTTTTCTTAATTTTCCTTTTTATTTTTCTTGATAACTTTCCTCTTCTTATGTGTGTGTTTTGTTCTTTGATTTTCATTTACTTTTTACATTATTTATTGACATTATTTATTAGATATATATATATTTTTTTAATTATTCATTTCAGTGCCTATAATCTGTTGTGTTTAATTAGTACTAATTTCTCCAGATCGGGTACATTTGTGTTCTGTATGTTGTGTTAAAGTTAGTTTTGGTGTACTAATACATGTCTACAGCTATTTTATGTGATATAATTGCAACCATACAAGTTTAATTAGTGAAACTGAGGTGGGAGTAAATACGTTTTACTTCTTCTCACTCCCTTTCGGGCTCCTAGGGTTGTATTTTAATAGTGAATTTCTGTATATATTCATGAATTATGTATATTGTGTACACAATGTTTACAACCAATGTATCTATGTATATTTCTCTGTGCATATTGTTTATGTAAAATTCTCTATGTATATAGTGTTTACAACAAATTCTTGATGTATATCTGTGTACATATAATGAAATGTCTGTAATAGTATTGTACATAGAGTGCAAAAGCTCGAAATAAAAAATAAAATCAGAAAATGTGTAATTACAGTCAGAAATCAAAAAATTAATGAATACTAAGGACATGCATATGAATATTTTCTTTTCAGTTAAAAACTTTACATGTAAAATTGAACAGCTGCCCACACTGTGACAACAAGCAACAGACTAGAACTTGATTTATTTCAGTGTTGGAAATTTACCAGTATTTTCTATCTGATGCCAGAAAAGGGCTCTAAAATTACTTTTTAATAAAAGTTTGGCAATAAATGTTGAGTATTTCCTGCCTTCAATATACTGTTGTGGAAAAAAACTATTAGACCATCAAAAACAATGGTTATACAATCAGGTACTAACTCCTGTGTGTATCATGTGACTAAAACAGACAGAAAAGAAAACATGGAATGAATAAAAGAACTGTTTTTGTCAGTACAGTGTCATAGATATTGATGTAAGAACTTATGTGATTTTAGTTATTATCAAGAAAACCATGAAAAATGGATAGATATCAGCTCTGAAATTAAACTCTAATGACCTATTTTTGTTGTTATCATTATATTTGTCCAAACAAATGTACCTTTAGTTGTACCGGGTATTAAAATGAACAAGAAATTGAAGAAAACAAGGGTGTTATGTTCCACTTTGTTCACACAAATTTCAAGACCATGCTAACTCATGATACACATGCAGGTTAAATACTTCATAGATTATTATTAGTTTGATGCGTAAAAAAATATTACACCACCCTATTTTTTTTTCCCAATTTTTTGCTCATCTTAATGCCTAGTACAACTAATATGTGACTAAAACAGATATAATAGACATAGAATGCCTAAAAGCAGTTTTTGTCAGTACAATGTAATAGCTATTGATGTAAGAACTTATGTAATTTTGGTTATTATAAAAAAAAATCATGGAAAATGGGTAGATATCAACTCTTAGATTAAACTCTTATCAGCTATTTTTTTGTTGTTATCATTATACAGTATTTGTCCAAATAAATGTACCTCTAGTTTTACCAGGCATTAAAATGAACAAGAAATTAAAGAAAACATAGGGTGGTCTAATAATTTTTTCCGCGACTGTGTTTTCTATCACATTTCAGCCATATTTCCTCATAACATTTCAAGTAATCAAAAAGTGACATCACTTTGATAATGTAATTAATCATTACATAATTGCGACAGTACTAAGTACATTTTTAACTGGGTAAAAAATTATTAGACCACTAATAGTCATCAAAAACAATGGTTATGCAATCAAGTACTAACTCCTGTGTGTATCATGCAACCAAAACAGACAGAAAACATGGAATGAATAAAAGCACTGTTTTTGTCAGTACAATGTCATAGACACTGATGTAAGAACTGATGTGATTTTGGTTATTATTAAGAAAACCATGGAAAATGGATAGATATCTTAAATGAAACTCTTATAAGTTCTTTTTTTCTTATTATTATATTAAAATGAACCAGAAATTGAAGAAAACATAGGGTGGTCTAATAATTTTTTTCTGCAACTGTATTTTATATCACATTTCAGCCATAAATTTCAAGTAATCAAAAAGTGACATCACTTTGATAATGTAATTAATAATTACATAATCGCGACAATACTAATTACATTTTTTAACAGGGTAAAAAATTATTAGACCACTAAAAGTCATCAACTCCTGTGTGTATCATGGGACTAAACAGAACACATAATTGTGATAATACAAATTACATTTTTAATAGGAGAAAATAGTAATCTGTGATCTCTTACATTTCAAAAATCACCTTTCTGACACTTCTTATTGCAGTTATTGTTTGTGTACTTCTTTCAAGTTGTATTAGCTTTCTTTTTTCTTCTGAAAATTCATAGTTGATTGTTATTTTCCATTTTCGGAGATAATGTCATTAAAGTTTTTTCTCAAAACATTTCAACTAATCCAAAAGTTACTTTACTTTGATAATGTAATTAATAATTACATAATTGTGACAATATTAATTACATTTTTAACAGGGTAGAATAGTCATAGAGTGGTCTAATAATTTTTTCCACAACTGTATTCAGCCATATTTCCTCAATAGAATAGAATAGAATAGAATAGAATAGAATAGAATAGAATAGAATAGAATAGAATAGCCTTTATTTGTCAGTGCACGAAAGTTACAACAAAATTACAGTGAGGCTACTCTGCACCACATAATAAAAAAATACATTATAAATAAATAAATAACAGTGAGATAATAAATAGAGACTAAATTTTTTTAAAAACTAGTGTGCGAGGGTAAATACAAAACACTTCATATAATCAAAAAGTTACTTAACTTTGATAATGTAATTAATTATTACATAATTGTGACAATACTAATTACATTTTTAACAGGGTAAAATAGTAATTTGTGGCTATTTTGTGTACTTTTTTTCCTAAGTTTTATTATCTTTTTTTCTTAAGAAAATCCATACTTGGATTGTCATTTTCCATTTTAAGAGACAATGTTATTAAAGTTTTCCCTCAACACATTTCAAGTAATCAAAAAGTTACATTTATTTGATAATTTCATTAATCATTACATAATTTTTTCAATGCTAATTACATTTTTAACAGGGTAAAGTAGTAATCTGTAACTATTTCAAAAATAACCTTTCCAACACTTCTTAGCAGTTATTGCTTGTGGTTTTTTTTTTGTTTTTTTTTCAAGTTTTATTATCTTTCCTTTTTCTTCTTAAAATTCATAGTTGGATTGGGATATTCCATTTTAGGAGATAATGTTATTAAAGTTTTCCCTCAAAACATTTCAACTAATCAAAAAGTTACATTTCTTTGACAATTTAATTAATCATTACATAATTATGACAATACTAATTACATTTTTAACTGGGTAAAATAGTAATCTGTGACTCTTATATTTCAAAAATAACCTTTCCAACACTTCTTGCTTGTGTACTTTCCGCCCCCCAAGTTTTATTATCTTTCTTTTTTTTCTTCATACTTGGATTGTCATTTTCCATTTTAGGAGATAATGTTATTAAAGTTTGTTCATGCTGGCAGAGTCGTGTCCTGGAAGCAGAGCCCAGTAAAAAGTGGTTAATGATTTTAATAGGACTCCCTGGTGGGGTGGGAGGGTGAGGGGATGTGT
>JAPTGZ010338626.1:0-11797 GCA_029814645.1 Fowleria isostigma | reverse complement strand
GTGTGTGTGTGTGTGTGTGTGTGTGTGTGTGTGTGTGTGTGTGTGTGTGTGTGTGTGTGTGTGTGTGTGTGAGAAAAAGAGTGAGAGGGTAAGAGATGGAGAGGTAGAAGAAGAGAGAGAGGGTAGTGGGGGGGTTGGCGGGGTGCCATAGAAGATGGAGAGAAAAAAAAGCACAGCAGTCAGAAGAGTAACGACTCCCTCCCAAAATTGATTTATCTTTCTATAAATGATGGCTACATCCCCCCAAATGGATTTATAAATTAATTGCTGTCTTATTGGAATAAAAACCTTCTTGTGCGGACATGATTGATCGCCTGGTGTCAGTGGCCTGCGCTGGGGACCCCCCTCCTCCTTTGTTAGTGGGTCCCAGCTGGAGCGGTAATGCACTGATGGTATTAACCCTGATTAATAACTAACAATACGCTATCCTCATACATCAACAGAGTACCGTGGTCGAGTGGGCATGGGACTGGCCAAGGCTTCTGCCAGCCTATCAGGGCATGAGTCGGGTCACCTTCACAACTCTGCT
This sequence comes from Fowleria isostigma, assembly GCA_029814645.1. NCBI lineage: Eukaryota > Metazoa > Chordata > Actinopteri > Kurtiformes > Apogonidae > Fowleria > Fowleria isostigma. The sequence goes on along the minus strand of JAPTGZ010338626.1, from coordinate 11,268 downwards.
AGCCAACAGGTAAAGCAGCGATTTCACTTGTTACATTACTTATACAAATGGCTGTTGACAGCGGTGTGTTTGCACATGAAAATATGAGTGCCTGTGTGTTTATACTGTGATCCACCAAACTATTGATGCTTGTGAGTAAAAAAACCTCCACTCTGCATCTGTATATGCTACATTAGTACCATTACTAATCTGCACAAGATAATGCATTTATTCAGAACAGGGTTTTTGTGGTTCTTTTAAAAAGATGAATCAATCAAATGAATCTGAATTTTAGGTCTGCATGGTATAGTATGCAAGACGGGCATATGCTTCTACATGTGAAGCTTATGTTGAAATACATATACTTTGCATTGTTGAAATCTTCCATGTTTTTAAGATGTCTTGAATTCACTTATGACATGGCTTCCAACTAAACTAGATTATAAAGTTTATGGCCATTTCTCAACATCAAGAGCACAGAGTGTGGTCTTGAGAACTCGGCGAGTACGGTCTTGGTAAGAACAGTCCCAGAGAACAGACTTCCGAAGAATGCAAGTCTCTCTGTGATTGAAACGGCTGGTACTTGTGAACTTTCCTCTCTGTCTCTGCTGTATTTCTGTCATCGGCTCACTAGTGTTTTGGGTTTTTTTTTTCCCCTCAAATCACCAAAATGACATTTGATTTGATTTCAATACAGTTATTTACATATCATTCACATTTTGTATGTTTTTCAAAACTGTATTGAATTTTGTGGGGCGGCACGGTGGTGTAGTGGTTAGCACTTGCGCCTCACAGCAAGAAGGTCCTGGGTTCGATCCCAGTACCCTCCACGGTGGGACCTTTCTGTGTGGAATTTGCATGTTCTCCCCGTGTCTGTGTGGGTTTTCTCTGGGTTCTCTGGTTTCCTCCCACTAACCAAAGACATGCGCTGATAAGTTAATTAGTTAATCTAATTTCCATAGGTGTGAATGTGAGAGAGGTTGTTTGTCTCTATATGTCAGCCCTGCGATGTACTGGCGAAATGTCCAGGGTGTACCCTGCCTTCGCCCTTAAGTAGCTGGGATAGGTTCCATGCGACTCTCGTGACCCTAGTGAGGATAAAGCAGGTTCAGAAAATGAATGAATGAATGAATGAATTTTGTTGAATCTCATATCATAATAAAGACGCATTTCTTGCTATTCTGTCTCTCACTCATGTTTTAATATCACATCATCTAGTTACGGTCATCTCGTCAAAAAATATTTTTGAATTAAGTTTTCACAGAAGCTGCCGTAGCATTTGAGAGAAGCATGAAGTGCATCTTGGGATGTTTTGCCAGCCAAGTCTACAAGAGTCACTGTCAGCAGACAATGTGAGTCATACATGCGTAGAAGCATTTATCTCGGTCGGCCATCTTTTACAACTTGCTACGGCACCTCGCTGAGACAAATCACTTTTGTATGAGTCAAATTGTGTAAAAATAGACTTGACTTTACATATAAGGAGTATATTTCTAGCTATCAGAAGTGATTTCGAGAGTCAATTTATATGCCGACTTAGGCGGATGTGTCACATTGACACACCGGTTATAGGTGCAGGAATCGGCTGAGTCTTAGGCTCCATTTGCAGCCGCTAGCACCGTGCTGCTAATGTTAGCCGCACAGCTCAAGAGCTAACCAGTGGTCTGAGGCTCAGTCTGCACCATCAGCACCTTGCCAGTAATATTAGCTTGATAACTAAAGAGATCTAAATCCAGGGGAAACTGAGTGGTGGAGGGTAATCACAGTGCTGTAGCAAGTCATATGTCCTAGTGAGGGTGCCGTAGCAAATCATAAAAGATGGCTGACAGAGATACATGCTTCTATGCACGTGCAACTCACATCGTCTACTGACAGTCACCAACCAGAGCATCCTTCGTTTAAGCTAGCTGAGAAGACCAACATTTAGGTATTCCATGCATTCATAGTTTATGCAAACTTTGAATTGGAATAGTACTTGGTCCGCGACTGATGATGTTTCATGAGAACATGAGAATAGAAGAACAGACAAGAACGTGCATTAGGAAATGGCCTATGTTACTTGCATTAACTTTTGTCCTACTGACTGTTTAAAGTATTTTTGGTAAAAATGATTACTGATCATATCATAACAAAAAAAAAAGTTAAAAATCGACATGGAACTAATGCAAACATAAAATCCTGGGGAGAAGTTATCAGAGGGCACTATGCTCAAGAATTTATAGCTACCATGAGACGCACTAAGTGTTTCTGACCATTTGGCTTTCATCTGATATACATTTTCTTTTTCAGTATGGAAAAAAGATATTAAATTACATGTACAATGTATAGCCTATTTTTTAACCTGGTGAAAAAACTAAGCCTGAACTGTTACATTTAAAAAAAACATTTACATTTGCATTACAAAGAAAAAAAAATACAGTATCTTGTTATATACAGTCTAAGAAAATTCAAGATTAATGAACAAAAGTGCAAATTTAGAAACAGTCACATGTGATCGTTCCGTAAAACAGATGTAATTTGCAAATAGTCGAATAGAAAGTTCTGACAGTTTCAGGTCCTTCTGTAAATCATTCCATGAAGAACAGGCAGAAAAATATGTTTTAACCAATTTTATTCTGACTGTGGGAAGCACCATTTATAGAATGTTCTGAGAGCGCACAACACAGTGGTCTTAAAATGTCTTAAATGTAACTGTTTCAAACCTGCAGAAACCCTGTGGGACTTCTGAAGCATGTTTCCTTGTAACACAAATTCCCAGTTGACCCTGTCTTAAGCTTTAGTCATTAGGGATCATATGGCATTGCTAGTCTTCACCAGTGAAGGAAAATGCTATTTTGTTCAAAAGACTACCTCTCTTGTGGCTATGAGTGCTCTACCATGTGTGGTGAATTATGGATTCCCCCGTATGTCAGCATGGACAAAATGTTTGATTTTGGTAATTGAGACGGGTCTGCTCCTCTGGTCCTATCAAGGCCCTACAGCCTTGAAACGGTGAATTACTTTGAGATGGAAAAAGAGTGGTTATCTCTGATCTTGACCACCTGATTGAGGAGTTTTTTCCCAAGTCCACCAGCCCCCTCCTCCCCTCCCCTCCTCCTCTCCTGTTCTGCTTTGCAACAGGCATAAATATTTATGCAGGTATGTGACACATATTAGATGGCAATACTTCAGGCTGTTCCCTGTTCTCCATTCACAGCTGTCACGCTGCCAGCTATCAGGGAGCCATGGGGCTACTGCACCTTGTCTCCACGCCTACGCCCAATCCATTCTAAATCACCGCCATTGTAACACACACACACCTTTCTAACAAAGGGCAAGCTCTGCATCTGCCAAGGACACAGGTCTAATAAGGGTGAAGTACGCAGCTCGGTGCTCTACTCTGATGAGCTTTGTCGCCTTCTACCCCTCTCCCCACACACATACACACACTCTATTCTTCCTCCCCTTATATGGTGCTTTGTTGCATGTTAAAACAGATACTGTCATTGCTTGACTGAGCCAAATTAGTGTTGGGGCATTCATGAATAAAGCTGAATGAAGAGAATATGAAATCAGGATAGGAGGGTGAGAGAAGAAGAGAGGTTGGACTTGCAGTTTGAGATTGTGAGTGACATGGTGAGAGAACAGTCAATACTGACAGAGGACCAAAGAGTATGAAAAAGGCTGGAGAACGTGCAAGTAGTAGGGGTTAAAGATTTTATAATTCACCCTAATCTTACAGTATCAAAGTGTCTGAGATTCTGTCATTTGCCTCATTAGCCTCTCTTTGTCAGGCCAGAGGAGCAGATTTCATGGAGGATTTGGAGAATGGCTTTAGTTCTGCCTGAGATGCTCACACAGAGCAAGAAGTTAGTTTCACGGCTGGCGACATGTAAGCTGTCAAAGTTTTCCTCAGATCCATCTTAGACTCAAAAATATCTCTCAAGCTATAGAGGGCCATTTACAGCATAAGCGCACTGATGTTGGATTCACTGATCCATTTGTTAGTAGAGATAAGGATAATGCTTTCTGCATAACTGCAGACTGAAGTGCCCAAGGCTGTTTTCACAGACTTCACAACAATTACTGTTTTTTTAACTGCCACAGCCTACTGGACAAACCACGGGATATAATCCTACACACATGACAATATTAGTTGTAATGACGATGTCTTGTATCCTGCAAAAACACCTATCATTGTGACCTTGTGATGTTGTGTAGTCTCTGTCTTATAAGTTTTAGTCTCCTTGAATGACTTCCCTCGCCTGCACACAGCCAGTAATTTTTCGCTCCCTGGACTACGTGAGTTAGCAATGTGGCCCATTGGCCTCCTATATATTGTTACAGTGGCAGGACAGTTATTGTGCCCTGGGTTTATATCACATTCTAATGGAGCAAGGCTATGAGTTAAGGGCGGTAGGCTTTTACACCAGGGCTGTTAAATCACTGTTCAGATGACTTCATTAGGAGAGCAGGATGCATGCTGAGACACTTGCACACACATAAACACACACACACACACACACACACACACACACACACACACACACACACACACTTGCGTACACTTTCACCCTGCTACCTTGATAGTGTAGCATCGGGGCCAGACAGGAGGGAGAGTGGATTTATACAGGTGTGTGTGTCCTTCTTTGTCACCTGTCACTTGAGTTCCCTCAGCACGATGGCTCATCCATCATCTGCAGATTGAGCTTTTCAGCAGAAACCAGACTGATTAATACCATCCTAGGACCCCCAGGGTTGCCTGGCTGACTGGCTGACCTGGCCTCCTGGCAGGCTGGCTGTGTGAATGGATAGACTGACAACTTGCGGGGCAGCTAACTTTTTGGCAAGTAATTGGTGGGCTGGATGGTGATAATTGGTGGTTGTGTTTAGTTGAGACAGCCAGGGTGGTGTTTTGTCCAACCTGTTGGTTTGATACCTTCCTTTGAAGAATGACAGATCCTGAAAGGTGGATGGATGATGGATGATTGATGATGGATGAATGGACTGGGAGAATAACTGGTTGAGTGGTCTGCTGTTAACAAAAACAAAACATACACACACATGTAAAAAATTGAGGCTTTTGAGGCTTCATCCACTAAATGAGTTCTTTATACAATCTACATTTCTACACTGCTTTCTATAGGCTTTTAATTCATTAATACATCAAATTAATGATTTTCCTTCAGGTTTCCTGATTTCTTACTGCAACACAAAGACACCCTTTCTTTTCACAATGACAATTTACAATTTACACTTCCACAATTATCAAACTTCTCTGCTGTATTAGAAATGTAAAACACATGTAATGAATAAAGTGTGTATTTTACTGAATCACTGCATTAAACACACTATTCAAGAATCAAGGTTCATTGGAAGTTTTGAATACAACTACAGTATATGTAAGCCTTATATCAACTCTCTGCATGTGCATTCACTCAGTTTCTTTATCTTGTGTCTTTGGCAGTCTAACAGCAAAGTTTCTCTTTGTCATGTAGGTTAACTATATACTTAACATTTCACCTTGAGGAAATGGCACACTAAGAGTTCATTTTGATTATTATCTACAGATGGAAATGTGTCCACATTATCGTATATTTTGACTTCAAAATGAGCTGCCCTTTGTTACAGAGGTATGGAGTCAAAGTACTAAGTGAATCAACTGATACTGAATAGTTTCTCTTCAACTAGTGGTCCATGAATGGTTAGCTCATCCGCTTTGTCCTTGATCACCCTTTGAAATCCTCTTCTCTGTTGTGAACACTTGTAACTCTGCCACAGCATACTTGTGTATGAAACAGTCAAAAGCAGCACAACCTCTTTATAGGTTTGAATTAATGGTAGCAATGCTGCCCCTTCACTTTCTTATATATAACTCTGATTGTGTGACAAGGTCTTAATGAACTGTGGTCCTTTGTGCCATTTTTCTTTTCCACCCAAGAGAAATAAAACAAATCTTTGAAAATAAAAGTATGGAGGATTACCAAAGACTAAATATTTTTACTGAGATCTGCCAAGGTGACTTTTTGAGCTGCTGTGTTTGTGTGTATATGTCATAGAAGGTCATTTGACCTGGTTGATAAGGTGTTGCCAAGTATGAGAGATGAAGCTTTGTGTGTCACAGGGCGGTTCCTCCACTCCATCATAAGGACCTGATATCATCCAAGGACATCCACGCTAACATCTACAACACAGGTCCAGTCTTCTGCATACTGTGTCTTGAGAACATTAGGGATTGACACAAAAGTGGCATTCATTGGGTGATAATATTAAAATTTAAGCATGTTGTGAGGCTAGATATATACATATATATATATATATATATACACACACACACACACACATGCACACACCCATATATATATATGTGTGTGTATGTATTTCTATGTTGTATATCCATTCCACATTGTAAGTAAAAGTAAAAACATTAGCCGATAGATTTGGTAATTTAATATGGTGAGCTACACTGTAACTACTGAACACTAAAGCATTTCCCCTGCATTGTCTCATTGTTCCTGTTACCCCCCAGGTCCATAACAATAGCAGTTTGTGGAAAAATGCCAGTCTGTGGCATTCTCTTGCTTGAGCGACTCCTTAAATTGCGGCGATAGACGCTTGTGCTTTCAGGAAGTGGGCAAACGCCATCTGTTCCTGGGTGCTGCCATATGGCGGGCCTTTTTCTCAGGGAATAAAATAAAAACAAATATGTCAGAATGTTCGTCTTCCTCCATGGACGCTGATCAACCTGGGGAGAAGCTGGATCTCAGTGTGTCTGGATTAATGGTCTTACTTTACGCTTCAGGGAATGAGAGAGAGGGTGTGCTTTTAGTCTGTGTGGGGTTTTTTTGTGTGTGAGTACATGTGCATGACTGTGTGAGGGAATGCACACACTAATGCACATTTATGTACCTGGAAGTATTTCTAGAATCATTTATCTGACTTAAAGGGCGATGTTGTCGTACCATTTTGAGCAGTTGGTTGCCCTAGTCTTGAAAGCATTAAACAACACAGGAGAAGAGCTTCAAGGTTAGCCAGAGTGACATTTCATGGCTGCCGCAGCCAAAAAAAAAAAAAAAAAAAAAAACAAGAAACGCTCTCAAGCCATCATCAGGCTCTCCATCTTGCAAGGCCAGAAATTCAAAAGACTTGTCACTTTTGAAAATCAAGAGAGTGTGATGTGTCATTGAGGAAGGGCTCCTTTCTTCTCTTGTCGATCCCCCTGTGTGTGTCCCCTCCACTGACTGACAGCTAGGGATGGGAGTTTGTGTTGGTGGAGACAGAATACATCTTTTGTCTCCATAGATATACAAGGTTTGTTTTGTCTTCGCTAGCCCTGGACAGCACTGACACATTGAGGTTTTCATTAGCCGTAAGCAGGTGGCGGGGAGAGGGACGAGCTTGTGCGCAGAAGTCTGTTTTTTTTGTCCGCCTGTGTACATACACATCTGCACTGCACCAACTAGTATATTGTATGCATATCATGGAGGGTGTACATGTGTCTGCCTGCATGCGTGTGAATGTTCACTCTTATATTTCAGTGTGTGTGATATTTGGAGGTTTGCTCCAAAGGCGAATAAATCAGTGATGCCTGGGATAAGGCCGTGGCCCCTTCTCAAACTGCACAGACAAGCTGAGAGGCTCATTAATCAAACGGCCAGTCACAGATGTGATGGCTTCCACACAAACCGCCAGCAGACTGTGAAAGTCACATCCAACAGAGTCAACTGTCAGCCAGGCAGGCAGGCTGCACTTTTCCCTCTCTCACCCACCCTCCCTCTTTCCTCTCTGTTGTATTTATCTCTCAGTCTCCCCTTACCTCCTCTCACCTCCAGCATGATGCCTCGGTGAGATACATCTGAAATATTTGTCTTGTCCCTCTAAAAACGAGCTGGAGGGTCGAGGAAAATCTATCTTCACAGATAGATTTGGTCACGGTCAAACCATTCTAGAGACATGAGACATCAGTCATTATGGTGTGTGTAGTATTCTCTGTGTTTACAGCAGACTACGTATACAGTACTTTACAGTAGAAGTCAAAGCTCTTCAAAGTCTGAGTAGATTATTCTGAAGGTGTCATTAAGGTTTTCTGACAACTGTAATTTAAAATGAACAGTGCACCTAGAGGTAAAATATGCTTTCCTTCTATATGTAAATGCAGTTATACAAAGTGGGTGTTCTATGTAACTGTATTAATTAACATTATATTTTAATAATTTCACTGTTGCAATCTGCACTCTGAACGGGGTTGAAATTAGTACAAGTTGTATGCTTATAATGACCGTGCCACTCGCTGAAAGAACTCAGTGTGTTTTGCCAATTGCACAGACCATGCTATTTATTTGTTTTATCTGGTCATCACTTGTGTATAGGAACTCCAAAGAATATCACTGTTTTTAAAATTTCCTTTTTATAAACATTGTTATTTCGCATAATTTCATAACAACAACTTCCGATTGTTCCAACTTTCAACCATGGATGGATAAACAGTTGGAGAGACTATGTTATACTAGAGCTACATGAAAAAGCCTCTTAATCTACTGCAAAGCCTTCCAAGAATTCAGAATGGAAAAAGAGACAAAACAATGCCAACCATTCCTGTGTAAAAATGGCAGGTCCCAAGGCTCTACAGATACACATGGGCATGCGATGGTAAAAATATAAAAAAACATTGCATAATCACCTGAAGTAAGGGTTCATGTTGCTGCAAGACTAAATTAAGAGAGCCGTCGATCATATCTAGTACAACCTAATTGATTTCTGTGTTTATAGCAAACAAACTAAAATTACTCTGAGCAAAATTATTGATTGTCATAGTGAGGCCTGTATAAATGTATTAAATATTATGTAAAAATTCAATACAATGATGAACACAAAACCACTGCCCTGATAGTAGTGTCACAGTATAGTGGTCTCAAAAGTTTTTCCAAACTTGTCACCCTTGTTACCTTCAGGTACTTTGTCACTACCCTGACTGTATAAACTTTTATTTAGACATTCTACTATGTCCACTGGGCATTTGTTTTTGTACATTTTCTCAACAAAATTATTTCCATATTTTGTTCTTGGAACCAGTTTTATCATCCAGTTAAGATGGACTGGGACTCAGTTCAAGACATGGTGGACTGTTTGACGCTGTTGCCATGTTTCCTGCTGATCTACTAAGTTGACTTTTTAGCTGACTGCAGCAGCCCATTGTCAAGAGCCAGAATGCAACCGTCTGTTCCAGTCCATCATTGTATTCTTCTTTTTTTTTTTTTTTTTTGCAACTATGCTTACTCTATGTGCTTTTTTTTTTCCACAGACCCAGAAGTTAAGCTTTCAGCTAACAAATCTGTTTTATTGTTTGCTGTGTGTATTGAAGAATTACACTGTTAAAACTCACTATTGAACTGACAACTAGTAATGACATCTGTTTACTGTGTGGGTACTGCAGTCACTACACTAATACAGAAATAATGGATGTGTTGATTTAGCTAATGATTGTGTAAGTATTAGTGCTTAAACATGTAGACAGATGTAAATCTCAGTTTGTATTTGTATGTGTGTAAAGACTCCTTTGTATAGTAATTTACGTACATTTTCAGGGGGCCTCTCTGTTCTCATTCACTGTAAGTCACTCTGTATATGGGCATCAGCTAAACACTTAAAACATAATGTGTATTTGTGCTGCTGTGTGAGAGTGTGTGACGGTGAGGGTTTGTTTTGGTGGTACATCACGAGGTTGTATCCTGTCGCCAGGCTCATTAGCCCGTCGGCGGCGCCCAGACTGCCCCAGCCAATCGCTGCTCTCTGCTTGGCTCTGCCATTTGCATGTGGTCCAGGAAGAGATAATTAGAGGGATCTCTGCCTGTCACTGTTAATCTGGGACTTAGTGAAGGGCTGTGACGCCGACATGCTGATGGACTGACACACACGTCTGCGCACACACACAGTGTGGCGTCATACTCGTACACACATTGGCATGAGATGCACACGCTTGCACAATTTACTTAGAAAATCAGTAACTGCGCTCAAACATGAAAACTTACACAAACATCTGAAAACATGCACATGTTGCTCAAAGGGTTTCACTTGTTCATTTCCTTGCTGAAATAGAGTATTGATGTTTTTATCTTTTTGACACATTAGAAGTATAATTCTAAAACTTCTTGGGATTTTGTTGAAGTTTTTTCCTACAATCTATTGTACTTGAATATATCAAAGCTCCCTTTGCACTGGTATTTGAATTTTAGCATGTTGACTTAGTGGCTGTTTACACTAGTTGTACTATGCTGTTGACACAGGTTTTAGATCCCTGTTCAGATAGTGCGCTTGTTGCTTCCCAAACAGGCAGAATGCTCAGTAAGCCTTTTGAACAAGCCCAGCTGTCAGCCTTATATACTTTCACACAAACACTTGCACTCACACATCCATACGCACACATCCCAACAAACAAGTACATGTGCTCATACACTGGCACATTCCCAGCCACACACGCTGAAAACACACTTCACTGATTGGCAGGCCTCCTGTTTTCCCATAATTCCAACTGATTTATCCAATCAATCTCACTTGGAGAGCTGCTAAAGCGTTGACTAATATTAAGAGTAGAACATGCGACAATTAAAACATCCTTCAGGTAATTACAGAGCTGGTTTAGCAGCAAACAACTGAAGCATTTTATACATTCAGCATGTTGCCTGTGTGTTTTATTTGTACCTGTTTGAAAGTTAATCAGAGGAAATGAGGTACATCTGTGAATACTACTTCCTTTAATGCACGTGTTAAATATTATGTAAAATATCACATCATTAGTGCAAATATTGACTGTTCCCCTAATTGAATATTATAGACAGTGTTACTACTGTACAAGAAAATCCCATCTCATGTGTAAAAGGCTGGATAGATGTTCTTGTCACTGCGAAACCTATTTTCCACCCAAATGACAGCCGGCCTTTTTGCACTCTGTGGGACTGTTTAATGGTGCATGTTGAGAGAAAGGGTGAGCACCATCGCTGACCTCATCTGTCCTGCTCTGTGACCCTATGTCACCACTGATGGCACGTAATAGTTGACATTTGACTTTAGGGGCTCTTTAAGTGCCAAGAGTGCTGGGGCCCTGGATTCATATTCTAATGTGGTCATTTTTGTAGTCTGTGCTTCTACCTTTTGTCCATGAGCTTTCTCTACACTTGTTTCCACTTTTTCTGTTCTTTCTTCATGTCTCCCTTTCAGATGAATACACACATGCAGTCACACACACACACATACACACACACACACACACACACACACACACACACACACACACACACACACACACACACACAC
>JAPTGZ010338604.1:0-11798 GCA_029814645.1 Fowleria isostigma | reverse complement strand
ACACTGTCATCTTCTACAACATTGATTCACCAGTAAAACCCATAGAGTTGGATCAATGACAGTGGATGGACACACTTATTTAATGTTCAGTAAATTATATATTTTGCTGAAAGTCACTTTTTTTCCCCTTTTCTCTGTTTTTGATGTAATAATCCTTAATTTTAACCTTTTAACTCCCCCACCAAGAAAAACCTGATGATAAATGTTTTTGTTTTGCATTTCTTATTCCTATGGGTGAGTAATTTATAGATTTTTTTTTTTTTTTTACTGTAATAACTAATATCAACTCGAAAAGTGTCAAAAATTACCAAGTTAAATCTTTCAGTATGTACTACCACTAAATGTTTAATATTTACAGCAACAGATCAAACAAGGTTTTAGTTTTATAACAATATTGGCTTAATTTTTCTACTCAAATCATAATGACACAAATCGATCATTTGGTTGAGAAAGTTTTTTAAAATATAATTACATATTTAATTTAAGTTTTTTGTGATATCACATAATATAATTATGTTCAGGAAGGCCTGTTATGCTATAATATGCCAAAAAAGTACATATCTTTCATATTTTCACCAAAAAGTCAAAATGTCTTTTTATGATTTTCATCTTTCTGACTTCCTGATTGGAGGGGGGGTGAAATCACATACCACTGACAATCACAATGACACCTGGAGGGAGTTTTGAGTATTACACCTTCCACCCAAGTGGTAGAGTTGGCTCAATTAAGTTCAGATAAGTTACATACTCCACTTATTGAAATGTAGTGACTCAAAATGTGCCAAACCATATAATTAAGCGAGCAGTTAAAGGGTTAATCTGAGCTTTAATGAACATTTATATGATCAGTAAATTGAATATAGGAAAATACCCGATATTCACTGAAACAACACAAAATCCGGAGGATTAGGTCATAATAAATGGTGATAAATCATTTAAGACAAGTCAAAAATAGAGAACAACATATTTTGGAATTGACACCAAAGTAACACTGGGTCTTCATAGGTTAAAACAGTGTAAATATGAGTAATTTCTGAATCATTTCTGAAGGTCCTATCGTAAAGTGGTGCCAAAGAAACCAGCTAAACCTCCTCTGTCAGAGCAGCACATGCAGGTTCTTTAACAAAATTCCTCAGACCACAAGAATTACATGTGTATACTTCCAGCTTGGCCTTTTTGCTCTCTACTTATTGCCAAAATGTCAGCTGTCAGCATCCAGCATGTTCCACTCATTGAATTCTACCTTGTGACGGAGCGTATTTTGGCATTTTAGAATCATATTATCCTGGTAAGCAGGTGCACCACAGGTATCTGTCAGCGTTTACTTTGAACAAGCCTGAATAGAAACGCACTTTCTAAAAGCAACGTAACCATTTTCCCCCTCAGACACTGTCCACCTGTTGTCATGAAAAACCATTAGAACAGAATCAACAAATGCTGTCTGTGCACAGGTAGTAGGCCTCTAAATAACGTCTTATTTCAATAGTTGTTTTTTTTGTGGATCCTTTTGACTGTGCTTGTGTAAACCCCTGAGCTGAGGAAGTAACGTAATCATCTGCTGTGCTTGTTTGTGTTTTGTCTGTCAGCAGGACTGCATGGAAATGCCTGCACAGGTTTATGTGGAACTCAGTGGAAGGGTAAGGCACGGGTAAAAATGAACACCTCAGAATTTATTGATTTAAAAAAGAAAAAAAAAAGTGGTGGAGTCTGCTTTATTGAATTTACAGGACTGTGAGGTTTTGGCAGAGAAATAAAGAGCTGAAACCCCCATGGTTGTGCTCCACAGGACGTCAACTTAGGAGAAAATGTGCATTATAGTCAATGTACTACAGATCCCTATTGAATTACAACATAATTTACAACCAGTTTACAAGAGGATGAAGTCACAGTTTATGGGGAAGTAGTGAAAATGCGTAAATATAAAGACAACACACCAGAAAGTCGCAGAATATCTGCCATTATTAAAGATTTCTGTCAATGATCTGTTCAGAACTGTAGAAGACGCCTCTGCACTTCAACATAACAAATTCAAATGATTTTCAACTCTTTTACCACTGTTTTTCTTTAACTTTTTAAATGGCTAAGATTAAGTTAAACTGTGACTGTTTTGTTACTGGTGACATACAGTCACAGAAAACCATCAAAAGTCATCAAAAACAATGGTTATGCAATCAAGTACTAACTCCTGCATGTATCATGTGACTAGAACAGACACAAAAGAAAACATAAAACGTTATGCTGTAAAACGTTGTTGTAAAAGCAGTTTTTGGCAGAGCGGTTTGCAATTTGAAGCACAGTGCCGCAAACTGCAGAAATCAATCTATTAACATTAAAACAGCATCAAAATGGACGATCAAAAGATTAAGTTGTTTATGAATAAATTGTGTACATTTGTGTGTTTCTTTCGTCCCACTGCTGCACTTTTTTGCTGTTTATCTCCATCTTGCCGTTAATTCTAACAAAATAATGGGAAATTTCTCATACCCCTCCGATTGGAGTGTGGTTCTAAAAAATCTCCGTTTTGAGGGCCAAACACCTTAGCCTTAGCCCTCAAAATGGAGGGGGAGAGGTAAAGGCTGTGGTTTAGTTGGTAGAGTGGGTTGTCCAATGATTGAGGTGTTGGTGGTTTGAATCCTAGTAAAGTGTCAAAGTGTCCTTGGGCAAGAACCCTAATTTCACCTTATATGGTGATAGCCACTCATTGGTGTGTGAATGGGTCAATGTGAGGCTTTGTAAAACACTTTGGACACCATATAAGTGTGAAAATGTACTATATAAGTGCAGTCCATTTACTATTTAGACATTTATCTGCTATCTTTACCACAAAACCACGACTATCTTGACTTGTTTGAGTCTACATGGACAAATATCATATGTCCCTCCACTGGTCACTGTTCATGGTTGGGTCACATGGGCTACACCAGCGGGGGCGGGGCTTTGGCTCGCTATATGGTTGAGGAAACCACAAGATCCAAAATCCGAGGAATTAACGCCAGCTCTGTAAGCCTGATGCCACTTAAAGCCACTATGGAAAACACAAGCAATTTTTCCAAGTTCCTGTGTCGAGCCACAAACTCCATCAGTCATCCTGTCTGACTGAATCTCCTGAATCATGCATTCGACCTGGAGTAGAGTAGAGATTTGACTTACTCTTATCTAGAATCGCAACCAGTAGATGTAAAAGCTTCCTCTCTGAGTATTTCAATCACAAGAAGCTGAAAAGTAATTATGACTCAAGCATCAAGTGCAGAATGTTGACAATCCTCATGTACAACATTTATTATAGGTATTTGATACCTTATGCAGGAAAATTCCTCATACATACACTCTCCCACCACCATGCTTTAACACATATTATTTTTCTTTTATTCTTTGTTACTATTTTTACTGTATTTTAGTCGTTGTTTTGTCTTTATTATTTTTGTTTTGACTAATGTTGTAATGTGGTGTGATTCATTTCATAAGCCTCAAGGGGTTTTCTGATCTCACCTGCAGTCTGTTTCTTTGCATGTCCAAATATTGCATTTATTGTTGTGTGCAAATAAATAAATAAAAATAATAACTAATGCCTTGGAAAGTTATTTTTCAGCTAAACTATTCATCCCTTTTTTTTCTTTTTTTTTTAGTTTTTAATATTGGCCTAGTCTGGTATTGAACGTTCTGAAACCTAAATTGCTTACTTTGGCTACGAGTCTTTTGCTCATTTTGTTGACACCAACTGTTACTCTGTCTGCCTTTGGCCGAAATGTCAACCATATGCTCCCGCTGTGCATGTGTTGGCAGAAGACGCATTACAAGCACATTTCAGATCCATTTAGCCTGAGCCCTGCACACTTCCTGGTGCTTTAAAAATGCCACAGGGCACCTTTACGATTACGGCTTTGGGCCTTTCTGACGATCATTGTCATAATGAGAAATAAAGCCACTCTGGCCGATAATTTGGAGAGACTTGAAAACATGCTGCTCCCAGTCAGATAATGATCGTTTGGGTTCGACATTTGGTGCCGTGTCATATGGAATGAAATATGTGGCTAATGAAGTCAGAGTTTAAGTGTCATTAATAACCTCATGGACAGTGGAGGCTACAGATTCATGAGCAGATTTAGAGGAGGAGAGTGAGATTTTTCTTTTCTATTTATATTCACTGACTAGACTCATTGCAGTGGTCGTCACCAAGCAGCTCTATCCAACTCCAACTCGAAACCATAATGAAATAACTCAAGTCAGGCTTCATGTCAAGTCTTATCATTTAATTTAGGATGATGTGATCATGACAGGATCATTTTTTAATTTAAAAACAACAAAATTGGAAGAAAAAATGCCGCAAATCAGAATAGGAAAATAAAACCTAATAAGTGCACTGTTATATGGAAAAGCAGATATAACTAGACTTTCCTACATTTCCTTCAGGAAATGTAACCCGTGTGTTTGCCTCTTGCTGGATTGGTGAATTTATGGCTAGGTGTGATGTAAAAGCAAGAAACAGTACCCAAGATGGACTGATTATAAAGAACTACATTTATTTTCCCTAAAATTATGTTGTTCTACATTGTATTTGTATGTATAAGTTATCTGTGACATGAACACATTTCTTTAGAGAGGACCCAATGTCTGCGTTTTAAAGTTTAAATGAAGTCTCTAGGTGAATGAGTAGCTGTTGGGAAAAAAAATCTACTTTTTTGTTGTTCCCATTGAAAATGGGAAACTGAAAATTAATAAAAGTGAAGCTAATATGAATATATAAAAACAAATATTACCATAACTTTAGCAAACAAATCTGTCAATACATATGTTGTAAAAGTAGTGGTGGTCCATGTATTTCACTCCTAGGCCTTAAGTGTTGTTCTACCTGATGTAATCCATATTTTGATATCCATGCTTTACCATATATACTAAAAAAAAAAGGGGGGAAAAAAGAGTCATATTTTTAAAAAAAAATGTCCTAAATGAGGTCCATGTAGTTGACTCCTCGGTCTTTAGTGTTGTTCTGCCAGACCTAATCCATCTTTTAATATCTACACTGTCTGTATACCATATACACTTTACAAAAACACAATATAATAGGCTGTTGAATCAGAGACAGGTAACTGACGTAGTAAGAATGAATGCTATTACTAAAGAAACCCAATGAATACAACTCAGCAGGTCTCCAGTCACTAGAGCCACAGCTGTCAGAGTTTAAATAATAGAATGTAATTTGTGACAGATAGGATCAATGATGTGACAGCAAAATTGGGGAAAAAACAAGTCTTTAAAAAAAAAAAAAAAAAAGGCAACAGTGAGAATGGAAAAACCTGATTTCATGTCATTAGTGTGCTGTTACAGGGGAAAAAAAAAACAGATATAACAAGGTAAAAAATGGCCACTTAAGCATGTATGTAATATAACTGTAATACTCAGTATTTGAAAACCTTAGTCTTAATAGTCACACATTGTTCTATTGTTCTCTTGTTCTATGTGCATATTTATTCTATCTTGTATATTCCATAGTTGTTTTATATACATATTTTTTATATCTTCTATATTTTTATATGCATATTATTCTATATATGCATATTTATTCTATATTCTATAGATTTTTATATGCATATTTATTTTTTTTAGATTTTATATGTATATTCATTCAATATTCTTTAGATTGTATATGCATATTTATTCTATAGTTTTTAGATGCATATTTATTCTATAGTTTTTATGGGTATTTATTCTATATTTTGTCATTTTTTTTAAAATGCAAATTTATTCTATGTTCTATAGTTTTTATAGTTTAGTCTTACTGAAGAAAAATGTGAAAAATGAGAGTGGAAAAACACTGATTTCATGTAATTGGGCAGTATATGGAAAAAACTGATATAATGAGCTAAAATTGCCACTTTTGCAGGTATTCTAAACTTAGCTCCTACTAGAAATCCATCGTAATGTTCCTATAATTAATAAAAGTGAAGCTAATACTAATATAAAACAAATATTACTATAACTTTAATAAATAAATCTGTCAATTTATATGTTGTAAAAGTAGTGGTGGTCCATGTGTTTGACTCCTAGGCCTTTAGTGTTGTTCTACCAGACTTAATCCACATTTTAATATCTATACTTTACCATATATACTAAAAAAAAAAAATTAAAAAAAAAGAGTATTGTTAAAGGAAAAATGTAACAAAACAGAATGTAATTAGTGAACAAATATATAAAATAAGCAACAAAAAAGGTACTTTAAACTTAGCTCCTGCTAGAAATCCACCATAACTTTCCTCCTATTATAATTAATAAATTTGAAGCTAATACTAATATAAAACTGAATATTTCTATGCCTTTAGTAAATAAATCTGTCAGTGTATTTGTTGTAAAAGCAGTGGTGGTCCATGTATTTGACTCCTAGGCCTTTAGTGTAATTATACTTGACTTAATCTACTCTCTAAAGAGTCTTATTGAATAAAAAGTCACAAGTAAGAATGGAAAAAAACCTGATTTCATGTAATTAGTGTATTATTATATGAAAAACAAAATAGTAAAATAAGGTTAAAAAATGCCACTTCTGCATGCATTTTAAACTTAGCTCCAAATTAAAAAAACAAAACATAAATGGAAAACCTGTGACGGCTCATGCTTTATACTACAGTTTTTGTTTTTCCTAAACACCTCTCGTATCACCGCTGCCCTAGTAAATATACTGCAGCTGCATCATGCGGCTATAATTCACTGGTAAAAGCCTTTAGGCTGTACGGCCGACTGTGGAAATCCGCCGTTGTTCTTCAGGTCCGAGGTGTAACAATATAAGTGACGAGCGAGGAAAAGAGCTGACAAAAGCTGGATACTGTAAGTCTGGCAAACCTTTCCTGACTAAATCGGGTTAAAATATGATGGGAGCCGTTGGGGGAGCGGAGGGAGGGGGGCCGGGGACTGGATTATAGCCACGAGCTGCCGAGGCCAGAGAGGTGAGCTCTGATGCGTCATTGGCTAACCTGACAGCGAGACAACAGCCACGGGGCAAACACCAACAGACTGCCTCCGCTGTCCACAGCCAGAATACTAATCCAGCAGCCGCTCTGTGGCGGCTCCCACCCGGGGCTGGGAAATTAAACCCGCTCACAGCCAAACACCGTTTCAGTTTCACTGCGGCTGATAAGTTTGTCCACTGGACCGCAAACCGACCAGCCGTCACTCAGAGGGGCCCCGCCCCCGCCGCTGCCAAACCCCACGGCGTCGTGGGTGGTGGGTCGCTTCCAAACAGGGGGGTAAGAATATGTGGTTCCACTATCATCGCAATATTTCATGTCATTATACTGTATCGATATCAAAAAGTACTGTATTGATATTTTTACAATCACTGGCGGAGGTTAATTTTTGTTTCTAGTTTTATTTATCAAGCTTTTATATATATTCACATGGGTATTTTGGTGTTTTAGTTATATATTCACATGGGTATTTTACTCTTTCATTTATATATTCAGAGGGATGTTTTGCTCTTTCATTTATATATTCACATGAGTATTTTGCTGTTTTAGTTACATATTCACATGGGTATTTGCTCTTTCATTTATGTATTCATATGGGTATTTTACTTTTATTTATACTTTTATAGTTTTTGCATAAAGTTGCTAACAGACAGACAAACGGCAGTAAAAACATAACCTCCTTGGTGGAGGTAATAACCCTGTTAACAGTATCATGATATATTGTGATATGCAATATTGTGATCGGTATCGTACCACAGACTAATCTCAATAAATGTCGTATGTCACACCAGTTCTTATGGCATTTGATGTGCTATACCTACACATTGTTGACCTTTTGTGTGTTATTCAACGCTATTTACCCTCTGGTGACTTACATTAACTACCAATCGTGTGTCAATTTACGCCAAAATCCCCGTTCACATAACCCTAACCCTAAGTGTGTGGTATTTGACGCATCAATTCGGGTTGGACAGGGGGATAATAACGGCATGAACATACACTCTGCGCACTTCTAATCTGTACAGATAACACGCCAATTGACTGTCAAAAAGTGGCGTGTATGTTTACGCTGAGTTGTGATGTCACGTTGTGTATCGCCAGATTCTCGCCGATACACACTCCTACTTCGCAGAGAGTTAAAGCCACCAGAAACAGACCCAACGATCTGTTTGTTCGCTGTGTCTTGTCACACAGGGAACTGGCAAAAGGGAGTAATGTGTGTCTTCTAAAATCAATCGGAGTAGTGCTGTTACAGTGTGGACAGGCGGCTTCTTTTTTTGGACGACCCAATAACAGAGTGGTTAGGACGTGGACCGCATGGACATGAGTGTGACTACGAGGCCAGTCGACAGATAAAGACTTTACAGGTGTTCTGTTGATTCTATGGGTGGTGAAACCGTCATGGCATCAGTCTGACAGATGCAGGAAGTACTGAGATATTGAATAAAATGCCAATAGTTCTATAACTCTTTAACTGATGCATTGAGTAGATTCTCATATCTGAAACAACCATTGTTTGAAAGAGCATGAAGATTCTCTCGACAAGAAAGAATGTATAAATATGAACCACTTCTTCAAAAATGTACAAGGAACTTTTGCTGAAGAGGTTTAGGGAAGAAGGTGGATGTTTTGTTTTGCCGATATATGAATTTTAGTCATCTCCAATGGAAATCCGTCACACAATAACAGAACAAAACTTCTTTTTAGTGCGTATTTAGACTTTTTCATTCAGTAATGAGTTGATATGTTAAAAACTGGGGGTAAGCTCATGTGTAAATCATCCAAAATGTAATAAAAAATATTATTTTAACAGAAACAAAAAAGAAAAAAAAAATAATAATAATACAGACAGGGTCATGATAACAATCAGAGGGTTTGTATCTTTCTCCCATCTGGTTTTAACATACATTGTAGAGAGACCTCTTTCTTGCTGCAGGGATGGATAAATTGTGGAAATCCTTTTTTGTTACTTTTACCATTAATACCATCAAGAAAAACTTTAAACAGACATCGTCCTCCCTTAAAATGTTATTTGTCCACTATTTGCACATTTTATGCTAATTTTAAGCTGTTACCGATAAAGAAAATGTGAATTTAAGGGATAAATTGTTTTTGTGGGTTTTTTTGTAAACAATGAATTTCAGCTGTAACTTTCAATGGACAAATGTCCTGATGAGTCTAGACTGACCCTGTTCCAGAGGTGAATGAAGTAATTACCCATCATGCCTAGTCCTATGGTAAAAGCCTGTGGGGCTGTGTTTTGATCTGGGGTTCGTTCCGGTCTAGGATCATAAAGTTATGTATCCATAAAATGAGCTGAACCTGACTATACTGAAAGAGCAGGTTTTTACATTAGAGGAGTTTTTCTTTGCTGATGACGCTGCCATATTCCAACACCAGATTTCATCAGGACCAGATTATTAAACACCGGTTCAGTAAAATGAGATATCATCTCACATATGGATTTAACACAACAGACTTGAACCACATTTAACCATAACATATGTTTCCCACCATTAGCCACATATTAAAATACCTTATAAGTATCATTTTACCTTCCACACCATCACATCACCCAGTTACTACTGCTTGTGTATCATCTCTGAAGTAGCGTCATTATCAGAAACTGAAGGTTCAAACCACACTCCCATCAGAAGTTGCTCCCTGGTTCAATTCATACCAAATTGTGCAACTTATTGTATGTAAATCCTGAACTCTGGCTCTCTTTTCTTTATCCTTTTTCAAAGTCAAAACTCCCTTCCAAACAAAAAACCTTAAAAAAAAAGATTGTATTTGCTTCCCATGCCCCAGTACATTCTCATGTAAATTAATTTGTCACAGCCAATTAATTTTGCATCTGATGCTCATCATTTCACCTTTAAAAACTTGTTAAATTGGCAAGATTTGGCTAATTGAAATGTTTCCTCTTTAAGTTTATAAACTGCACTTTGTAGTAACAGGAAGTCATTGATAGGGTTGACACCCATTAAAGTTAATGCTAAAGTATTGAGGAAACACTACTGTGGTTGAATGGGATTTTTACTGAAATAATCCTAAAAGTGTAAAATAAACTAGACTTTCCTACATTTTCTGAAGGTAATGTAACCCATGTCCTATTCTATTCTATTCTATTCTATTCTATTCTATTCTATTCTATTCTATTCTATTCTATTCTATTCTATTCTATTCTATGTCCATTGCTTAGTGGACTGCAGTCCATAAAGTGCCCACATTGAACGCTGCCGGGTTTGCTTTTCCTCTGCCATCGTTTGCTTTTGCTTGTGTAAACTTGCCAAAACTCATTTTCCCAGCAGGTGCACCAAGGCTGTGGAAACACGTGAGTGGGCAGCGGAGGGAGGGAGTGGACATGAGAACGATCGGATGGGGGGGAAAAAAGCCTTTGCTTCTCCTCTAGGGACTCCCCCTGGAGAGCGCTACAGTCCTGCTGCTCATTACAGGTGAGGAAGAGGAGGGGTAGGAGGAAGAGGAGGAGCAGCAAGAGGAGAGAGGAGGCTCTGAGTCAAACCGACTGATGTGTTTCATTTATTATTAATCGGACGCAGAGCGGCTTTCAGCTGCTGGCGGACCTATCAGGGGGAGGACTTAGCTGTACTGCCTCTATCTGCTCCATCTCCCTCTTGGATCTCTCTCCGGCTGTTTTTGCTGATGACCCGACGATGAGGTCAGATACAAAGAGAGAGTGAAAGAATGAAAGAGAGAGGGTGAGAAGAAAAAAGGAGAGAGAGCCAGAGGGGCGGAGAAGAAAGAAAGAAAGGAGGCAGGAAAGGGAGGGAGATAAAGACCAGGGAGAGAATGTGGAGGGAATAGAGCACAGGTGTTAAACATATGGCCCGAGGGCCAAAACCGGACCACCAAAGGGTCTAATATACGGCCCATGGGATGAATATGTGCAATGCAAAAATGACCTCTGACAACAAGTGGTGCCAGGCTGAACAAACCCTGCCAATTGTAATATTGTAGCTAATTTTGGCATCGATCCAGCTGATGTCATCATGTTTATGCGTGTGCTGATGTCAGCATAGACCAGGGTTGTCCAAATCTGGTCCTCGAGGGCCGGTGTCCTGCATGTTTTGGATATTTCCCTCTTCCACACACCTGGAAGCCATTACATCGTTATCAGTTTTCAACAGGGGTGAAGGATAATCATTAATTGAACCAGGTATGTGGAAGAGGGAAATATCTAGAACATGCAGGACACCGGCCCTTGAGGACCAGAGTTGGATGCCCCGGCATAGAAACATTTTGGCCATTATAAGTAAATGGGGGAAAAAAAAGATTGATTTTAAAAATTCATAAAAATATTTTAACTTTGTCCTGCTTTTCCCAAAATGTAACCAAATCTATTCTGGGTCACTGGCAATCTATAAACTGAATTTGGTATGAATTCAACCAATAGTTTTGCTGCTGGAGTGTTAACAAAGAAATGAAACTGCCATTTACAGTGTGCTTGTTGGGGGCCTTTGAAAAAGAACTTTGGCCAATATGTCAGCTGTACTTTGGCTTACTTTTGCCAAAAACTAATCAGGTCGACTAGAGAATATGGACAATTGGTCATGGTTTGATGTCAATAATGCTTGAAATATGACTGCGAGAGCACATAGAGACAAACAAACAGACCAATATGATTGCCCTTCAGCGAATAACAAACCAAACCAAAAACCATACCCCTTGCCTCTCCTGCAGGGGGCAGGATAATTAAAGGTGTCAGAATCATTGTTGTTCAGGTTCCATATACAGATCTATATAATCTAAAGTGGGTCGGACCAGTAAAATACTATCACAATAACTGAATAATAATGACAACTCCAATTTTTTGGGGGG
>JAPTGZ010338557.1:0-11804 GCA_029814645.1 Fowleria isostigma | reverse complement strand
ATAATTGTAAAAAAAAAAATAAAGGTTTCTACTTCACGGATTTTGCCTATCACGGGTTCTTTTTGGAACGTAACCCCTGCGAAAAACAAGGGTTTACTGTACATGGGTGATACTGGTCATGACAGACTTCAGTAAACAGACCAAACTCAACATGTGGCGTTGCAATGCTAACTTCTTGGAAAATTTGGGAGAAACTTACTGCCACCAGTAAACAAACGATAATAAAATAAATATCTTAATGTATATTTTCAATGTTTTCTCTATAACAGTTTGAAAGAACACACATTGAAGGAGTAAACTAGCCTGAAATCTCAAAATTGTCCACTGCATAAAAAATCAATGTTTATGCCTGCCATGTCTCGCCTTAAGACATTTTTTCAGCCCAGCCTATTCATCATTTTCCTTTTTTTTTTTTTGCAATGTGAACGGCTTCATCAGGATGGTAATATGTTTTATAGCTGTGACCATGACCTTAAACACATATGATTTGCTTTGGGTTTATTATGTTACATTTCTTTTCTATCATCCAGGCACATAATTACTTGTTCACATCCCAGTGCTGGTGCTCAGTGTGATTTGGGTCTCTGTGTTTAGGCTGCCATGGTTTTGTTAAACCATATAATTTTCTCCTCTGCTGCTTATGGAGCCACAGAAGGGAATACCCTGATCATTAAGACTCTGCCTTGTTTTGAAGACACCTGTTCCTGTGTGTTGGAAATGTGTCAGATTTACTGGGTATTAGTCTGCCAAATATGGCTGCAGGACCACGATCATGGGAACTTTTTCTGTCTCGTGGGAACGCTCAGGCACAGGAACCGCAGTAATAGATATTTTTATGGAGAAAGAGCTAAATCAGATTGAATCCCAGGCTGGAGATTTTGGCACAGAGGACGTACAAGTGGAAAAAAATGTTGATTTTAAGTTTACTAGAAGTTTGTGTCGCTATTTTTGTGTCACTGGATGTACTAAATATTCCGTCTCGATCAGATTTTGCACAGCCCACACAGGTCTGAGAAGCATGTGAAGAAATGTAAGGTATTTTCTTTGATGGCTAAGCCTTCATGCCTTATAGAAACACTCGTGACTCCCACTCTCCCTCCTACGCTCCTGAACAGTGAACAATAATCTCAGCGGTGAGTTAATGCAACATGGATTGTGACTGGAGGGCGACAGGTTAAGTTTCATAATGTTCATAGTCATATTTCTCAGTGTTATCTTTCATCTGCCTATTAAGCTATCCTGGCACGGATGGCGCATTTGAAATGGGACTCTGGGAAAGTAGTTTTATTTTCACGTGTCAGTCTGCGGTCCTTTGGGGTTTAGACACAATGAGGGTGGGGGTGGAGAGGCAGAGAAATACCTGAGGCGGCTGTCTGTGGAGGGGATGAGTGGCGGAGCATCATGACAAGAAAATACCGTTGGACTCAACCAGCGGGCCGTATTACCTCGATCATGTCCCGGCATGTCTGTCAGCCAACAATTGAACACAAAGCTATCAAGTCTAGGAAAATCCACCCCTTTTCTTTCCAGCCTAAATTAAACCTGTTTCTGTTTAGCGTTTCAGAACATGAATTATTTTAAAACTGAATCTGATTATTTCTTCCAAAAAAGATTTAGATGCTTCTGATTGGACTCATGAGTAATTTGTTGCTTAAATACAACTTAAATCATCAATAGTTTTTTTGTTTTTTTTCACATAGTGTCCAAAAGCCTCTCTGTATAAAGCTAACATACAGTCGCAGAAAAAAATATTAGACCACTCTATGTTTTATCCAGTTTCTTGTTCATTTTAATGCCTGGTACAACTAAAGGTACATCTATAATGGACAAATATAATGATAACAATAAAGAGCTGATATCGATCAATTTTCCATGTTTTTTTTTTATAATAACTGAAATCACATCAGTTCTTACATCAGTATCTATGACATTGTACTGACAAAAAGTGCTTTTAGACATTCCATGTTTTTTTTCTGTCAGTTTTAGTCACATGATACACACAGGAGTTAGCACTTGATTGCATAACTATTGTTTTTGATGACTTTTGAAGGTCTAATACCTTTTTTCCACGACTGTTCGATTGATTTAGGAAAACTTATTACTGCAGTGGATATATATCAATAATTAATAAATCCATGGAGTAACTTTTGTAGTACTTTATCTAGAGTCGAGATATACAGGGTGGGTGAAAGTAACTAGACATTAAAAATTGGTAATAAACTTCGTATACCTGTTACAAATTTATTGAAACAAATGATACATACATCATCTGGGATATCAGTGAGAACTTCCTGAATCTGTAAATAAGAAATAAGACAATAAAAAAATAAGAAATCCCCATTAGAATTCTGTTTAAAAAAAAGTTTACGTCATGCCTTCAGTGATACTAAAATTTCTATAAGCAATTTCTAAAGCCTAGTTGCTTTTCATCCAACCTGTAGTACTATAAAAGTGGTACTAGAGTAATAGTAATAGTACTTTATCTAAATTCTTGACAAAAAGTGGCTAATTTAGAGTAATTATTGCAAATGTTATAGTTTTCGTTGAAGTTTGAGTGACACCATGTATAAAAGGGTTTATTTAGGCTAATCAAAGGTAGTTAGTTTAGAGTTAGAATAAAGTGCTGTGCTTTAATCTCTTTCTTTTAGTGAATTTAAAACAGTTTTAGTCTCTTCATCTTACCCCCACATACTGTTCTGTCGTCCAGCTCTTGAAGATGATCAGTAGAAGAATGCGTCTATCTGATTATGTCGCTAACAAAGCTTGTAATTTCCACCCTTATCTCTTCCTCCTTCCCGCTAATGGTTACAGAAGCTTAGTTGGGTTTATCTCCACTTGACTGTGTTATCTTGTTTACTCTGTTGCAATCTCAATGGTTTGGAAGAGGAGCCGCGATTGAAACGGGACAGTCGGACGCTGCAGCTCGTATGTTTAAGCGATTTTTCACGCAAAGTTGCTTAAAAATGTTGTAAAGTGCTGCTGGTTGCATTCCACAACCGACCAGCTCAATGTGGTCAACATATGTGTTATGGATTTTATAGACAGCCTCTGTTGCTGACTGTTTGTTTGTCGTTCTTTGTAGTGCAGCAATGTCAAGACCAAAGGGTTTTCCTACTTAAATAAAGACGTAGCTGTGACCTTTTCTTGTGTTGGTGAAGATGTGGAGGTCGGTTGTACGTTTTCGGTGTCGTCAAGCTTTCCAAAACAGCCCTTTTACTAAATGACAATGCTGCCTTGTCCGGTGGCTGCCCTCAGGAATGTTCCCTTTGTCTTTTCCTGTGTGCAAATAATCAACCTTTCCATTCAGTAAGACGTTTCTCTTGGATTCTCTTGACCTACAGTCCAAACTCTCAGCAGAACCCTTTTTGTTTTAGAACTTCATTCACATGTAATATTTGGAGAAAGTATTGTGTGTTTGCTGTAAAACATTTCCCTTGAGGTGTGGTCCCTGTTTGTTTAGGGGGTGGGGCAGTGTTTACATCTTGGTCCGGAATTGAGAAAAGATGGCGTCCACTGTGTTTGTCGAGTCTGCGTCTCATTAATCTCAGATGTGTCTCCTCATTCTGGAAGCAGCCGATGTACAAAAAACATGTCCTCTCATACTTTCGAGCCATAATGATTCTGGTTTTCCTGCTGCATCACTGTCTTTAGATGAGGCCTTTTTGAAGTCTCAGAACTGGCTCGTTGTGTTGACATGAATTTAATTTAATGCTGGGACGGGTTCATTGTGGACTTAGTTTCAGTATCATTCATAAGAAGCAGAGCCAGGCAAATTTAACAAAAGCTGAAATTGATGTTTAGTTTGTCTGGAAAGAATTATTTTACAAGTAGGCTCAAGCTCTGCTTTGATGATCTATGTGGCATGTAGGGCTTTTGTTTTCTGAAAAATACCTAAATCACATAATTAAGATTAGTTGCTTTGTTACCGTATTACATTCTAAAGTCGTGTCATACTATTTTCTTTAAATTCTTTTTATTTTTAAGGTTCTTTTTAAGAACGTGAACCTCATTATGGCACTGACTGAATTGCAGAGAAACCGTCAAATATCAAAAAACGTTTTGATTAGGGCTGTCAGAATTAACACTTTAACACAGACGAATCCATCATTATGATTAATCTGATTAAAACTTTTTAACATAATTAACTCATCTGCAGTACAGAATGACTCTGAACATCTCTGCCAACACATTTCAGTTGGTTTGTCCAAGCAGTTACCTTTGTGCAGATGGGTAGTTGATGGAGTAGTGACAGGAAGCAGAACCGACCCTCAAAGATGGAAGATGCTTAACAGCACATTGACCTCTGGATGGAAAACAAATAACCAAGACAGAACAGTTGTTTCAAGTTGTTGTGCTGAATCTGTTGAAGGTGTTTAATAAACATGTGGTGCCTCTATATATATTTATATATATTCCCTTCTTTCCTGAGTCTGTTTGCTCATACAAAATAAAATGTGAAATTAAAATGAATGCCTAATCATGATTAATCAAAATTAATTCACAGCAACCCTGTGATTAATCTGACAGCACTAGTATTGATATCTTAACACGATTCCAGGTTTCATTATTAGTGCATGCAACACACACACACACACACACACACACACACACACACACACACACACACACACACACATAGGTGTCATACATATTCATTTACTGATTCTAGGTTTATTTTTCCTTTTGTAAAACTCCTTTGACATTATACCGCAACAAAAGTGGTGAAACTGTGTTGTGTATAAAATTACCAAAGAGCTGTACTGTGATGTGTATTGAGATTTTCTTCTCATTAAAAAGTAAAACTGGAAAAAATATTGTTTAGAAGTTGCTATTGAAACTAAGATAGTGGTGTTAGTATCACTATCACAGATATCACTCAGACCTATAATAATTAAATAATGCATATTGACAGTCTTGTCACTGTTGCCTTTCTGTTATTGTTGTTTGCTGATATTTTAAATATATATGTATATTTTAAGTATTCTATCTTGACTGGTGTTTAAAATTGCATAACACTGAAAATGTAGACTTAATTTCTTCATCCGTATTGGTTACTCTCTCCATGTTGTGATTCCGGGTTTATGCTTCATAAATATGCTTGTCTTTTTGTTGCCTTGGTATCCTCAGTGACTACATGGCAGATCTATTCAAATAAGTGACATGAAATAAACAGATGGGGTCAAGGAGGTGTGGCCTGGTAGTAAAAGTGTCACTTCATTTCCCTTTTGCAGGATGACTTAGCTTTATCTAACACGAGCCTTATTTCTTTTTCACGCGATTGCTGCCTCATATTTAATGCGTAGAGTAAATGTGGTCTGCATCGCTCTCTGTGTTTAACATACACACAACTTGACCCACAGATTGTCACAGTGGTGTCAGAAATACCAGAGAGGATTCAATTAGACCTTGGACGCATCATATGTGGATGTTAACATTTGTTATGGAAACTTCCAAGTCCACACAGAAGTCAACAAGAGCATCATGTGCGCTGGTGACAGTGTTATTCATTAAGGCTGCTGAGATCCTCAGCTTGGCTTTTTATATTGAAACTTTGACTCATGAGCCTGGTAGGTTGTCTCGCCTCCCTGTTTACCACAGTTGCTTAGCGACAGCTGTTGCCGGGATACAGTAAAGTTCTTCAGTTATGCTGATGACCTAATGAGTGATATCCTTCCAGCCAACCCCAAATATTTTCATGGGAAGCTAATTTTAGCTGTTTGAACAATCAGCCACGCACACATTTGTTTTAGAAAAGTCAAAAATGTTTAAATAGTCAAGAGGCTGCGTATTTACAGAACATGCAGATGGTTGCATTATGAAACTTTTTGGCTCAAGAAGTTCCAGGAATGATCCGTTGTTACAGAAGTCCGAGTAAATGTCTTTAAACTTGGCTGAATTCTGCGTGTCTGCTTCTGTCATCAGAGAACTTCCTCTGGTGCTGTCTGGGAAACACTTTTCGAAGTCCTGGATGTAAACATCTGACTTAAACCACCTGTCGTGTTTGCTCATGAATCACTCCTGCTAATATAAGTGACAGTGTGTTCTATGTTGCCTTGGACCTGTCTTGAGTGTAATTGGTCAGACAAGAGAACCACCCCCCTTCTTTCCCTCGACTCGCTGTGTCCAGTCTGTAAAGCGGGGTGACCTCTGGTGTGAGTGGGCGGGGGCCAGCGTGTTCTTTTCTAAACATACTGGAGGACCATTTGAAATGTTAGCTCGTAGCCTGTGAGAGCACAGTGCGCTGTAACCCAACACTCTCTCACACTCAGACACAGCTCTGAAGGTTGTGTTTGGCTCTGCATTTTGTTGAATTGTAATTGTCTGAAGCAAGTCGACAGCCAAACGGTGGAAAGACACATATGTGCGGTGAAATGGAGGTTAAAAGGGTGGGGGGAGGCATAGTTTCAGCGACAGATCAAGAAGAGGAATTTGAGTCCATGGGGGGTGTGCCAGCAAAAAAATATGTCGGTGTGTATGCGTGTACAGTGCAGATGTGTGTGTTGCAACATGTCG
This sequence comes from Fowleria isostigma, assembly GCA_029814645.1. Taxonomy (NCBI): domain Eukaryota; kingdom Metazoa; phylum Chordata; class Actinopteri; order Kurtiformes; family Apogonidae; genus Fowleria; species Fowleria isostigma. The sequence continues at coordinate 5,291 of JAPTGZ010338557.1, read as the reverse complement.
TCTTAATGGGAAGCGAACCCCATGCATGTGATTTACATATTCAATTTGAGGAGCAGGATTATGTCATCAGAAACTCATGAAGAGCTCACTAAATCACACTGATGGATCTGACAGTGTGACAGCTGTGTCCTTGGTACATTTACAGAAGAGGAGATGTAATATGCACGTTTCAAGAGCTGGATTTCTTCAGTGTTATTGTGATTCATTCAGTCTCTCTCTGAACAAATTAAAATGTTATGGGAATTACTTTATGGCTAAGTGCAGTATCCAGATTGCATTAGGTGCAGTGGAAAAAGTGAAATATTTCTGTACTGAGGTCTATAATTTGGTTTAAAAACAGTCATATTGTGATTTTTTAAATAATATTATAATTTATGGTTGTGATTATCACACTGAAGAAATAAACTAATCATAGTCAAGGTCAGGGTCGCTGATACAAATACCATCATACTACAGACATTCCACAGGATAGTCTCAAACAGAGACTGATTAGTCTTTTCATTAGTATGTGTTAATAATAAGCAGATTATACACAGAAACAGAGGGCGTCTGGACACATGAACATTTTTTATCTAATTAAATTGCTGCCTTTTGCTTTGTGTCTCACACTTACATTGTGATTTGATTGAATGTGCAGCTCTAGTCACAATATATGATTATTAACAAGGTATTATGAGGCTATAGCTGATAAATCCTGTTCTGCAGCTGTAAAAGAAGATTAATGTTTTTACAGACTATATCAAAGAGCACAGTATCGTCATTTTCTTTGCTTTTTTTCAGTGGAAATGAAATACAAAAATTCCCAATTTAATTATCATCATTTTACCACAATGTCTGTTAACATGATTGTTACAAATAAGACATGTACTTTAAACCATGCAATGTAATTTTTTTAAGTGTAGATGATGTTCAGTGGGTGGATGATACATTGGGTTAATCTGGTTTGTTGCCTACTGGGCTAGAAGAGTGCAGTTTTCAGTGGCATAATAACCCAGTGGCCTTAATCTGCTCCATAACCACAGGGGGGATTCCACTGCGCCTCGCCCACTCTTCATACCTTCTCTTGGGCATCAATGAACACAAGTCTGATATGGAAGGAACAAAAATATGTTATGTTTCCGCCAGCCAAGTGTGAGCAGACTATATCTGATCCTCATTGCTGAAAATAAAAATAAACACAGAAGGTATTTCCTACAAGAAGCGACGTAAGTAAGGATTTGGTAGTGTGGTAATCTGTCTGCCATGACACAAGATCAGCACAAAGAGGGCAGAGGGGGTGGCCAAGTTGAAATCATTCACGGATGCCTCGGCATCAGGTAGCTGGAGGCGTGGGAGCCTGACTGTACCCTCGATGACACACACTTTAAAGTGAACACAACTCCACTTAGACTTCAGCCGGGCCCTGCTGGGGCTGAAGTGTCTGCCTGGATCTGCCACTGAGGGGACAAGAATCTGATGTTATCTGGCACTTCTGTGCCACACATGTGTCACACACAAGTGCAACCACAACACAGTGTTTAATAAACCCTCAAGCGACCACTTGACACGCATGCTCAATATTAAACAAATGACCCCAGGCTTTCATGGGTGAATTCTCAGGATCTGACTGCTAAGACAGTGAGATGTAAGTAAAGATGTTGTAGTTATGCTTAACCCTTTCATGCATGACTTGTTAATAAACTTGTGGTATTTTTTTTATACAAAACCTCTAAAACAGGCATGTTCAAAGTCCTGCCAATTGTGACCCACAGCCAAATTTCATACAGCCCACAGCCTCTATCATAAAATGCACCACTTGTGGCCCGCCAGCATTTGTGACCAGAGTAATATTATACACACGTAAAAAACAATCTATTTTATGTTTCTCCAAAAGATGTCTTCCTGATTTTTTTTCTCAGACAGATATTATTTAATCTTATATGACCTTCAAATATTAAAAGCAGAGAGAGTTTAGTCAGACCTGTTTAGATTTGTCATACATGTATGAAATGAAAAGTATGCTACTTGCAATAGACTTTCCATAAAATAGTTAATCTACATATAATTTTAATGGGTCAGGAATGTCAGGCAGAATGGTTGGCCCTCATGCATGCCCACCTCATTAAATCTTTGAAAAAAGTTTGGACACTCCTGCTCTAAAACCTCAAACACAACTATTCATTATAGTGAATTCCATTCATCAACATGTAATAGTATTAATGTTTTCGGACTAAATAAACACATCCATAAAGCTCTTACCACAAAGGGAAGACATCGCTGATTTAAGAAAACGTATAATTTGAGTGTAAAACGTAACTGTCCACTGTAGTTGTCATAAATCAGTGATTACATTCTGGAAAACTTCAGTTACGGAGACAATGGATTAAACTGAACAAACTGTTTACTAAACTGTAGCTTATTAGGGAATTTCTATTTAACCTCATGTTTGATTCATTAAACAATACATCAAGATAAAATAAAACTTTATGTATCTCACAGTGGGGATGTTCAAGTGTCACAGCAGCATTTATAGTAAAGTGAAATGAGATGGGATGGGATGACAATTAAGAGTTGGATTCATTACTGCAAATAATATAGTTTTAATTAAAGACTGTCTACTGTAGTAATGTCATGTATGAATGGGTTAAAGAATCAAGTGCAATAGAAATGTTGCAATAGATAATATAAATATCTTATCGAGGTTTTAAATGTATGTTGTTAAATCCTTGACAGAGAGGACGTACATACAAGGCTTCTACAAGAAAGGAACAGAATTGCTATGAGGGACACAGATATCTGGGGAGATTAGAGAGATTATGTCAAGAACATGGTGGGAGATCTGGGGCCTAATGTACTTTAACTATCGGGGGGAGGTCTCAACCATGTGATAGAAAAAAAAGATTAGAGTCAGAAACAGGGAACACAAGTCTGAAATGAAATCAGTTTTTGAAATTCTAAGTAGTGCTTTGAAATCCTAAATATAGTCAGTAGAGACAATTTCCTCCACTGTCTGGCCCAGCATACCCTGCATACCAGATCTGGTTGCATATACAGTACATACAGTATATGACAGTTAGCTCCAGATGACTGCAGCAGCTCTGCTTTCTGCTTAGTTTCAGTTTCTGGTGCGGATGCAGAGTTTCTGCCTCACAGTTCAGACCGCGCTCATTCCACAACTGGATGTTTTTTCTGTCTCTTTGTCTTAATGTGTGCCTTTGTTTCTTTCTGGTCTTAAGACTGTTGTCCTTTTGTTCTCCACGGGGACAAATCTGTACCCGGTCTTTAGCCCATTCTATCTCTACAAAAAGCCGACTTTCTGTTTGTTTTCATCTCACATCTGTCTTTGATCTTTTGCATCTTCTCCCGTTCCATCAATGTCATTTTAACATGTGTCATATAACATAAAGGAGCATCACTCTCACTGAGGAAGTGTCGGATTAGAGCTGATGAGAGCTTCGTCATCGCGATGTTCGTGTGCGCAGTAGTCACATGGCAGGTCCTGTGATGTAGGAGGTAAATTAACTCAGTGTGTTCTCATCTAATTTCAAAGGTACCTGACACACTGTACGCAGTGATCCACCAATCAGTCATTTTTAATTAGTTTGCTTAAGCAGACCACACCCCTACACATGGAGTGAGTCACTGGTAACATTGAAAAATGAGCAACAAACAAGAGAAAATCACCGGTAACAAAGACTTGGTGCCAAATTTTAAACAGTGCACTTTAGTTTTATGTACTTTTTTGCATATCTATTTATTGCTCTTTTATTGTGCGTTTTTAAATCACAACAGTCTATCTTCCATTTTACTCACTCTTTTATTGTTTTTTTTATTGAGACAGTGTTTATGTTCCATTTTACTCACTCTTTTTTTGTTTTTTTTTATCATGACAGCGTTTATGTTCCATTTTACTCACTCTTTTATCGCGTTTTTATCATGACAATGCTGATGCTTCATACATGTCTTTAAGTTTGTGTATTGTGTGTGTCTATTTAATTGTTGTTTACACACTTTGAGCTATTACACCTTTTTTTCAATGTTCTATACTGCAAATGGCAATAAACTCAACTGAACTGCAAAAAAAAAGCAGTGTCAGTTATCTGGAATTATTTCGGCTACAAGTAGGATGATATTGAAACACGTGTTCTGTGTCGACAGTGTCTTATACCTGTTGACACAATGAGAGGTAACACAACTAATTTGTTTGACCATTTACGTCAACACCACACAGCTATTATATCCTTCAGAGTATTTTTGCTAATCGTAACATATATCACAAGGTAAAAAAAAAAATCACGGTGTGAGTTTTTTCCATTATCGTACTGCCCTATATTGGATCTATATTTCCAGGCTGGACATGGATGTCCCCCTCTGCTCTGTGGTGCACAGGACCAGACCAGACCAGAGGACGGGGCCATGCAGTCTTTGTCTGCTCTGATTAAGACCAAGTCATGGTGGCTGTCAGTGGCCCAGATTCAGAGGATGAACCCAAACGAGGCCCTCTTCATTTTACTCCTGTGCCCCTCACTCATTCACTCCCTCCATCCCTCATTATAATGAGCTTGAGCACCGTTAAGTGGTCTGTAAATAGTCCAGAGACAGGAATATCACAGCTCTTTCAAGGAAGTCTGTTTTTGCAGTCCCACGTGAAGACATCAGTTTGCTTTTAGATTTCCTTCTCCTGTCCCCTCGAAGACTTTTGCAGCCCAAAACACGAAAATCAAAGTGCAGAGAGTGTTTCTGTCAGTGTTGTTACGCCGCTCTTCAGATGTGCTATTGTTGGTGACTCAGCTGGGTTAGTGTGGGACATTCTGGTGCAGAGTTTCAGTCTTACTAAAGCAGCCTGTATTAGTTACTGTGTGAAGGTGATGCCCACCTTTGTCTCTGTGCCAGGAGATGCTGACAGTCGAAGGACAGGACAGAAGCCGATGGAGAAAGGCAGGGCAAGGACGGGCACTTCTTAGCCACATTTTTTAGTTGTGTGTTAACTCTTTCTCCCCTTGGACGCCTACTAGGAACAACCCATATACATGTTACTAGTTCTACCCTTAGAATAGGGGTGAGTATTGGCAAGAACCTCACAATAAGGTACGCATCCCGATACTTGGATCACAATGTGATGATATGTGATATCATGATATATCACAATAAATCACAATATTGTGATATATGGCAATGTTTTGTACAGTTAACTAAGAAAAAATAGAGATGATGTAAATTTAAATCGCACAATAGTTCACAAAATTGAAAGGACAAATTAAGTCAAAACTATTTGATTGAAAACAACTTTTCCATTTTATTGTTTTTGAAAT
>JAPTGZ010338510.1:0-11808 GCA_029814645.1 Fowleria isostigma | reverse complement strand
CAAAAATAAGGTTGGTCCAATTCAACAGAAGTGAAGTTGCTGCTTCACTTGTTCGCTGTAACAGGAAACTCTGACCGAGTTTTTTTAAAACTACGACTTTATTCTTGTAATATTATGACTTTATTCTTGTAGTGACAAGTGATTTTTTTTTTTTTTAATGTGGCCCTTATACGCCGTCATACTTATTCCCTTGGGTGAGTAATTTCTTGATGTTTTTTTAAACCATACTTACTAATATCAAGTCGAAAGTGTCAAAAATTACTTACTAAGTTCTTTCAACACATTCATGATGTACTACCACTAAATGTTTAATATTTGCAGAAATAGATGAACAGAAGTTTTGATTTTATTACAAATAATCAATTATTTCCTATTGGCTTAATTTTTCTACTCTTACCATAAAGCCACAAATCAACCATCAGTTGAGCATGTTTTTTAAAAAAAAATTACACATCTAATTTAAGTTTTGTGTGGTATCAAATGATATAATTATGTTCAGGAAGGCCTCTAATACCATGATATGTCCCAAAAGTATTCATATCTTTCATATTTTTACCAAAAACAGTCAAAATGTCTTTAGGGATTTTCATCTTTCTTGGTTCAATTAGGTTCAGATAAGTTAGGTACTCCACTTATTGAAATATAGAGACTCAAAATGTGCTAAACCAAAACCATATGGTCAAGCAAGCAGTTGAAGGGTTATGCTGTAATCCACTGACACTGATCCATACACAGGAGAACTCTATGACCCATGGGACGACAAGGTAAAGCACCGACTCCTGCTCTTCTGTTACAGGAAACTCAACTGTAGATGCACACTGGATGATAAAACCTGCACATTTACAGGACCACAGCTTTAACCAAACATCTAGGTTTTTCCTCAGCTCTGTGTAAATATTTTTTAAACTGATGCTTATGGTCATTGTCTTTTTTTAATGTGGATTTTGGCCGCAAGACAAGACTCCAATTAGGGAACAATACAGTGTCGGGTTAAGTTAAGCGTTCTACATCTCTGCACATGACAGCCTGCTCTTGTAGCGGAGCAGAGACTGAGGCGTTCAGAGTGGTGGCTCATGGTCCGATCGAACCTGCAGACCCGGGTTGGCCGTTGTTCTGTGCGTGCTGACCCGGCTAAACCGCTCTGTTGGACAAACAGGAAGCTATTTATCCGGGGCCAAGTTTCCCCAAAAACATCTTATTGTACTTCCAAGATTTTCTTTGTTCTTTTGTGAGGCAAGAAACAATGATGATTTTAGGATTAAATTGATTTTTGGAAAGTGAGCCGGGGCCGGTTATGTAAGAGATGACGACCACCGACACAAGGGGTTCTCATGTCGGTCGGACGGGAACAGATTCCAACCAGTGTTGTATAGTAATGAAGTAATAGTCGTTCACTACTGGACTCAAGTATGTTTGAGGAGAATTTGTACTTTACTAGGTATCTTTTATTCTGTTTACTTTTACTACATTAATTGCATACTTCCACTCTGATACATTTTTAATGCACTGTAGGGGTGTGACCTGTGGTGGTCCGTCCTACAGGCGATATAGGCGGTTGCCTAGGGCGCCACCCAGTGGAGGGCGCCAAACATGGAGTAAAGACGGCCAGAAGGACTGCACTGTAAATATAAGTGTGAAGTGTGATCATGCAAAGTAAAACAAAGTAGAAATCGTTACTTGAAGTGAATTTGCACCTCATTTTTAAATTTATTTTGTATATTATATTTTGATTTTTTAACATGTTATATGGATCAAATTTTGTATTATATAATTTTGCACACAATATTATATTATTTCTGATTAGTTTTCTGATTTTTTGTTCAGATTCTTGAGTGTGCACTTTTTTCTAAGCTCCTTTGTGTTTTTAATGCAGATGTTGCACTAATTTACTGCAAAAAAAGTGAAAAAGTTCATTTATTGTTTTATGTTTTGTTTTTATTCTATTATAGAAGATGTTTATTATATCTTATTTGGAAGAAATTTGCACATATTGTTTCAATGTTTCTAATCTTTGTTTAAATAAATGTGCACTTGTTTGTACTGAATCAATTTCTACAAAACATGGTACTGAAAACATACCGAAAATGAACCAAATCAGAATTTTTCTGTACTGTTACACCCCTAATGCACAACATCGTTATTCATTATAAAAACAAACTGAAGAAAATTTGGTGTTTTCACTGCTGAGATTACCGGTGACTGCAACAAAATCAGGAAGTTGATTTGTCTTTGGGTCTGATTGAGTAATAATGGTCTCGCATCTGTTGATGTGAGCAGAAGCGTAATATTAAAAATTCTGATTGCCTTTGGTCGTTATTAACATTTATTTGTGTTTTTACTCATTACTCGATTACATTTAACCCTTCACAGGACACTCAAAACTGTAGGCAAATGTGGCCCAAATCCGATTTTTTTGCCCATATTGACCTGACTCCGATCTGTTAAAGACATTTGAACAGCACAAATCCAATTTTTTCAGGTTTAACCCAGGCCACTTTCACATACAATATAGTCCTAATTCTGATACACATCTTATTTTGTAGCGCGACTTCAGTCTGAACGGCCAGGTAATATTTATCCAACCTTTACGTCTTTGAAATGCGACGTCACAAAACTGCGTCCCAGGAGTGTTACTTCCATAAACACAGTGTGTACCTGCGCGTCACGTATTACGTCAGGACCTCTTTTGTGCCCGGAGGTCACTTCAGGGTCACATTGAGTTCATACTGAAAACTGATAAAGTTACACTTAATGCGTAATATGAATGTGCACACACAAAACAAAACAAAAAAAAAAAAAAAAAAATTGGATATCATCAATAAATCCAAATTGTGCATCAAGACCTGCTGTCTGAATGTAGCCTTAGAAATCCTCTGAAATTCAAAGTTTCAACCTCAGTGTGTTATTGGAGGACCTAATGAGGCGTTATTACTTTTGTTAAATGTTTCTAGTTTTTTTATTATGTATAAAATCAGGGTCAATGAAATGATCATATTTGGTTCTTTACCTGTAAGTGGCAAGAAATTAAAAAAAAAAAATCTAAGAAGTATATATAAAAAAACACATGTAAAGTGAAAGGAACATGTATTTTAGGACTATTGCTGTCATTGTCTTGTAATGTATGTAGAAATAACCAAAAACAGTCACTTGCCGGATAAAGGGTTGATTACAGATCACTTAATATACTTAACCCTTTATTGGACAAGTGACTACTTTTTGGTAATTTCCACAAACATTAAACACAAGTCCAATCCCGTGCCTCAGTAAGTTCTACAAGCATGTTGTTGTTGGTTTTTTATAAAATTATACAGTGGTTCAGAGAAATTTTATAGACATTTGAAGAAGTAAATAATGAATTTGAGTGAATTTAATCAGTTTATGACCTTATAACAGGTGTTTAATTGCGTGTGGTTACTTTCTAGCACGTACTGATTGGATGTTCTATACTTCTTGTATTCATTTATTTGTTTTATTTTGACACATATAGGGAAGGAACCAAATATGGTAACTTAACTGACCTTGATTTTCTACATGAAAATAAAACATTTTGAAAAATTTCACAAAAATATTTAAGTCTTGTTATGTCCAATAACACACTAAGGTTGAAATTTTGATTTTTAGAGTATTTGTATGACTGCCCTATAAAGGGTTAAATAGAGTAAATTCTAGATACTTTAAGTATCTAGAATTTACTGTAATAGTAACTTCAGTAGCATTTCAATTAGGGACTGAACTCCTACTAAAGTGATTTTTCGGGAGGGTACCTGTACTTCTACTCATGTCTGACTTTCCAGTGCTTTATACGACACTGATTCCCACTGACAACTTGTAGAATTAAAAGAAAATAATTCACTGATTATAATTTAAAGTGTTATTTTCAAAGGGAGAAAAAGACCCCGACCCTCAGCCCGGACCTTGGCTCTAATTGCAAAGTAGGTCAAAAGAACAGGAAGGAAAACAAAGCTGAGAAGACGGTGATCAGAGGAATTACATGGGCCTCCGTCAGCGCCATCAGGCATCATTCAGCTTCATTTCCTTTTGTGTCCTACAGAAGCATTTACAGCGTTTGGTCTCCGTGTGTAAATGCGTCTCGTGTCATGTTATGGGAGTTTCCATCCCACGTCTCTCCGAGGGCAAACTCATTATGTGGGTCGTGATTTACAGACACAAACACGTCAACAGTCTCTCTTTGGTCCACTCAAATAAATTAATTACTGGGCTTTTGATCAGTAATTAATTCAAAAAGAAGAGGTGAGAGTTTGACTGTGCTCTATAGTTTTAATGCACAGAATGATTTATTGCAATTTTTATTTCATCTTATCTGCTAAAAATCTGACTAGCACTTTTCATAACTTCATTTATGCACTTTGTACTCACATTAATTATATTTTTAATATTTTTTATCTCTGGGTTCAGCTGCAAAAAAGGAGGTTTCATTCTCTATGAGCCTAAACATAAAGTTCAAAATGTATGATAAATATATAGCTTATGTCTAATTCCACTTTCCAGACTTGTGTTTGTACTTCTAAGTGTTTTATTTCATATGTAATATATAGATCAATGATGTCACATTAATAATTTGTCCTCAAGGTAGAATTATATTTATAAGTACAGCCAAATAGTCAAATAAAGTAACTGACTTACAATTTTAATTCCTGACAAATAGGACCAAGGGCCCTGAAGTCCAACAGCATATTTAAAGACATTAATTGACATTTGTTTGACCTTCCAAAGTCACTCAAGGTCAAAGGTCATGGCACCAAATGAAAGCCCATATCTGACTTACTATCTATTGCCAATAGTAATTATAAATAATATCTTTAACTGTTTTCAAATTATAGCACTTTCAAATATGTCCCATTATAAACCAATGGGGATTTTTTTCATTTAACTCTTTAGTAACTACCATTATAACAAGCTGCCTAGATTTGTTTAGTTGTTTTTCTCAATAAAACTTTAAGAAAATAAATTTTTTACCTATTCTTTTGCACCTTTTTACCTATTTCTAGTTTACCTATTTCATCAATGAACTACACAAACTTAAAAAATTTCAGAAAAAACAGTGAAAAATATCAGTAAAATGACAAAAACACCACCAAACATTAAAGCAGAACACTCTAAAACAGCACTATCACTATTATATACAATTATTTACAAGAATTCAGCACAGAAACACCACTAAAATCTCTAAAATGGTGCTAAAAGTAATAAAAAAAAACCTTCCATCTCTCTCTCACTGACTACACTCTGCTGCTCTCTGTTTTTCTAAATCTTCCCCTCAGCCAAAGCAGGCCTCTACCCTAATGTGTAATAGGTCAATAGAAAGAATACAATCTCAGCCAAAAGATGACGTTCAGAAGGTTCAGGAAGTACAGTCATTTGAATAATCGTAGATGCAAACATGCATCACCGGAGACACAATTGTCCTAAAAGGGTTAAAAACTTATTTACAATTTTTTTTTTTTTTAAATCAATATTTTACAATTCTTTGAACAAACTCGGTAGAACTTACCCCAAGAAACCTCTGCTATGAATTTCAGTTGATTTTGGCTGATGTTTTTGGAGAAGAAGTTTACAGAAATCTGGATGTATGACCTTGGGTTTGACCTTTCAAAGTCACTCAAGGTCAAAGGTCATGGCACCAAATGAAAGCCCATATGTGACTTTCTATCTATTGCCGACAGTATTTATATCAGTATCTTCAACTGTTTTGAAGTTACAGCACTTTGTAATGTGTCCTATTATAAACCAATGGGGATCTAAACATTTTCTAAAATTCATAAAAATGTCAAAAATAAATATTTCCTACATCTTTGAAAAAAAACCTGGTAGACCTTACCCCAAAAATGTTCCACAACAAATATCAAGTCATTCTGATCAACCATTTTGGAGAAGATTCTTGAAAAATTATTTACGGAAGACCGACGGACGACAACTAATACCGATAATCGATCGGACCCATCGGACTGTTGGACTAAACATTGTAAACGACATTTAAATTGTCATCCACAGCTGCAGGTTAAAGCTCCATCATACAATATGCATCAGGCAAAGTTTAAAACTGTCCAGACCAACAGAAATGTGAGATTCTTACGGACTAAAGAGGAGAGGGACCATCTGGCTTCATGTCAAAGCTCAGATCAATACCCTGCATCTGTGATGGTAATGGGTAGCATGTGACTAAAACTGTGGAAAAGAGCTGGTTTTAATGGCATTGTTGCAGTTATTAAAATAAATCTGTGGAATTTATTCAGTTAATTGCACAAATTGTCAATATCCTGCTTTTTTTATGCAAAAAAACAAAAAAAAATGCAATTTCTAATCACCTGAAACTAAAACTTTTTACTAGTTCTAAAAGCATGTGTCAGTGTTCCAGCTCTTTTTTGTCACACATCTATGAGTCTTCGCAATATGTCTGTATTATATGTGATATACACTTTATATGTGCTCATTTTATCGTTTCAATTGGTGATTCATTTTCACAAAACACATTGTACAATTTTACCCAAATAATGTCAGATACAACTATTAGATTTACCTCTATTGAATCCATTATGAAAAACAAAAAAACATATAAAAAGTGCCGTTAAAACTGTGGCAACTGTAAGGAAAATGTGAGATCAGTGCCCCAGCCAATGGAGTGAGGTGTGACTCCCCCTAGTGGAGACTGAAGGTATTACAGCTACATCTACCATCAACGTCTTCATCACAAACCCATACATAAAACAATCTGCACCAGATATTTACTGAATTTAAAGAAACAGTTATCAGCTCTAAAAACCAGAAATGATGTGTTTAATAGGAAACTACAACATCCTTAAAGAAATGATAGTAAAAGTGTCAATTATTGTGTCTGAAAATGAGCTCTTATATCATTAAAATGGATGCAGTCTAGAAACTATAACTGTCAGACACTGTTGGTTTGATACGTATAACTAACACATAATATACAATACATAAAACTCATCTGTGCCTGGTTTAGAAAAATAGTAAAATTACATGAAAAAACAACAATATTTGCTCTACAGGGGTCACTATGTATGTTTGACATACATTATTAACTTAACTATAAAGGTACTAAAATGCTAAAACCATAACATCAACATCTCAGTTGCATTGTGTCTTCAACTCTGATCACACTTGGCACATTTAGGTCTCAAATTACCTCCAATAAAACATGATTACACTCACAACTTTCACAATAAAAGTCTTTTCTTTCACTCGTTGATGGAGTTCATGTCATTGGTCCACAGTTTTAGTTTGTTGGAGGCTTCCAGTGTACATTATATAGTGTTCCTCATTGAATTGGCAGCTTCAAAAATACTCAATTAGAAATGTGAGGGTTTTTTTTTTTTACCCTCAAAGAAGTGCAAGGTGAAGCAATTTAACAAATCAAACTGAAACTGCATCCGTTCAGGGAAACTACCACAAACACACGGTTCCTCTGAAGACAGACCTCCACGTCTCAACCACTAATGTGCATCATCATCATCATCATCATCATCCCAGGGCTGGGTTCCTCAGGTTGAGTAGCAGGCAGACGTTCCTGTCCTTAATCACTACCACCGTCTTCTAAAATACTAAGTTCTCCTTCTATTTCTTTTGTCCAGACGTTGCGTGCACATCTTCAGTCCATGTTCCACTTTGAAACCGTCAAACCTGTGTGACCCGTCGCCGTCCAAACACGTTTTTTTTTCCCCAGATCATTGACAGTCCCTCGGCTTTAGGAGTAGATGGTAATGACCTCCCGACCTCCTCCACGCACCAACAGGACGCAGTCCAGGCCTTCCATCAGAACCTCCAGGAACTCCATATCTGAGAGACAACGTGGTTAAGGAAGTACTAATGACAAACTACATTCAGAACTAGCATTAACCTTATGTCCTGACTTTTGGATCTGCCTCTTATACTGCCTCTCATCCATGTTGTCACTAGCTGGGTTTCCATTACAGTATTGCACAAAATAAAAGCAATATTCCTACAATTTCAACAAAGTATAATTGCTACTTGAAGAGTGTTTGGTTCTGATGCGTGAGTCTAGTGAAGTTCGGTCTACCCGTCTTGCGATATGTCGTAGTTCTCGCAGAGAGCCAAGCATCCGTGCATAACTCACAGCACTCTGCAGACATGTCCCAAGGCAACGTCTTTGTCAGCGTCCTCACAGAATGGATTTCTGGGAGATAATTGTACAGAATTCACCAACCAGTTGTGGATCCAGAATTTCCGAATGACCTGGTAACATTTAATGAACTGTTATGTTATTGAACCTCTTGTGGCACCGGACTTGTCATGCCCCTGACCAGTGAAGATACGCAAAATGTGTTCTCATGACACTTTTGTGCAATACTTCTAAATTGAAATGTCTCGAAAATCACCTCAGGAGAGCTTAAAAACTATTTTGCGATCTTTGACTGTCTTTGCAACATTTCTGTGTTTCCATTACCAGTTTTCTGTTGCACAATTTATATTAATGGCAACCCAGATATTGTGAATGAGACCTAGTTAAACAAAGGTCAAACAATAGAATAAATAAATCCTGATGCATGTGAAGTGCTTCGATGGACAGTTTGAGCACGCTCAGGATGCATCGAAAATGCGTTAAATCCTGATCTCTGAGGATACATTCAGAAGGTGGGGGACAGGAAAATCACATTACAAAACATAGGCGCAACCCCCCCCATCCCTTACCCCGCTCCCAAGAAGTCTGGGGAATCTGCAAAGTCCAATCCTCCCAGTGGGAACTTTTGTCAGGGAATGTTCAGAGTCGAGGGAAAGTTTTTTTTACCCAAGTAATTTCAGTAGAAATGCGCCAATGTTTTTCAAAGTTCCTGGTAAAGTAAAAGTTCCTAGAAAATTTCCTGCAGTGAAAAACGAGATTTAAGCCCAATCCTAATTCCTCTCAATTTTGGGGTATCCTGATTCTCCAGAAGTCAGAGGGGAAGGGCTGTTTGTTCCCTCGAAACTGAGGTTTTTCAGGATCACACTACAAATTGGGGCAGCTGTGGCGCAGTTGGTAGACCGGATCATCAAAGGGTCGGTGGTTTGAATCCCGCCTCCAACTCCTTGGGCAAGACACTGAACCCTAAATTCCTCCCAGTGAGGTGTGGCGGTGCATTGCATGGCAGCAGCTGCCCACTGATGTGTGTGTGAATGCATGAATGGGTGAATGTGAGGCTTGTATTGCAAAGCGCTTTGGGCACCATGACAGTGTGGAAAAGTGTTATATAAGTAACAACCATTTACAAATGGAGGGGTGTGAGAAATCTCCCATAATTCTGTTCAAATCATCAGCATGAAGGAGGTAAACACAGAAAAAAGTACAGCAATGTGATGAAAGAAATGTATATATTTTCTTCACAACTTGATTAACCATTTAATGCCATTTTAATGTGGCATATGTTTTAATGTGTTGATAGCCACAAAAAGACGACCATTAGGGTGGATCTACCCCTTGAATCTCCTCCTGAAATCTTCACCAAAGTGATTCAGAGGAGTTTTAACCTGATGGCCTCTGGTGTCTGACTGGTAATCTGAAAAAGGATACAGTTCTCATCCCCTTTCTTGTTTTTGGGAGGTCCCGGCATGTTGAGCAGGACCAGCTGGGACTCTTGGGATTTCCTGCGAACCACCTCATTCAGCTTCACGGCCGTGTGCATCCTCCGCACGTTGGACTGGTTTCTACGTTAGAGCAGAGACATTAAACCAAATAATAAAGGCAGCATGCATGATCTAACACTATTCACAGGAGGACGTCTACAGAACACACACAGAAAGGATGTCCGTGATAATGATCTGGACCACAAAGTGATTCAGTCAAAACTGGCAGAAACTGATTTCTGGGCAGACGATGGTCCCTGTCAAAGACATGACATCATCTACAGACGGGTGACAAATTAAAGCATGGAGGCGGGCTCTAAGGATCCAATGGCCTCAGCGGTAGAGCACCAAGATGAGCATCCAAATGTCCTCCTGAGACCAGACTTCCATGCATGATGACATTACTCTAGGCTGTTCTGTACCTTATATTATATAAGGTATGTATTCGTCTGAACTTAATTCTATTTTCTTTCTTATGAGAGACTTTTTTTAGGGCCTCCTTTTAGCAGCTAAAGCAGAATACACATAAATCTTTGGATAAATCTGAGATAAAAGTGCATAAGGAGACTTTGCAAAGTTTATGGTTGAAATTGCTGTTTGTCTTTGTCGTCGTCTTTGGCGTCTTCGATGTTGTCATCTTCATCTTAAGTCTTCATCTTTGTTAGCGACTTCTCTGATGAAACTACTGGCCAGATTCATTTCAAATTTTATATGTAGCTTCTTGGGATAGTGTCTACAAAGTTTGTTTATAGTTTTAAGAATTTTAGATCTTAGAACTTTTGACAAATTTTTGAAGTATTACAAATTAGATTCGATTAGATAGAACTTTATTGATCCTTTAGGCATGCCTTTACATATAATGGTCCATATTTTAATGGCTTATAACAGGAAAATGGTTAGAAATACTAATACAGCCACTCAAAATCATCATCATATCTTATTGTGCCAATGCCAAATCATGTAAATGGTTACAAATATTGATATAGTTCCTATTAATCACTGATAGAAAGGACTTGATTGAATGAGTTGAGTTCTCCTCCAGTGAAAGTACCGCCCACTTCTATTAGGGGATTGATCTCCTGCATCCAGACCACAGGACTCAAACATAGAACAGAACCTGACAACCTCACAACTTCAACTGGATATTGATTCTTGATAGAACATGATGCTGAGATACAAGGACATTTGTTGTATTTTTATGTTTGCTGACACTCTTGGTGGTATACAGGAAAATAACTGATTGACCTATGGTTCTAAAGGAGAGGTGGTATGAAAGTGTTGTCCATTTCCATGATTCAAATACACAGTGAAGGGACATCTTTGGGACTGAAGGCATTTCCTCTGTCCAGTCGACTCCATAGACTCAGAACAACGAGGCTCACTGAAGCTGTTGCAGCACACGATGGTCCCACACCTGTCTGACACCCCCTTAAAATGGGGTTTCCTGTTTAATTTGTCACCGGTCTGTACTTAAAACTACAGCAAAGACATGAAGATACACACAGACATACACATGCACGTGCAGACGTAGAGGGAGACTTCATGCATATGTAAAAACAAACCAAACAAAAAACAAAGTGGATGAGTCACTTACAGGTTCTCCCACTCACTAGAAGCAGGGGGCAAAGAACAACATGTCAATCAGTTTGACTGGGTTTGGTTTAGATGATCTGACTGCATGAATGGCTACGGTTAGGGTTAGGATTAGGGTTAGGAATAAGTCTAGAAACACAAGAAAACTCTTTTGTGAATGCATTCTTCCCTGAAAAATACAGAAATTCACATATGGATGCTTGGTTGTACAGTAGGTTTGTATTGAAATGAAGCATTGAGCTCAAACACTAACATGACAACAGGTGATGTGTCCAATCTAGTGTTAATAACATAATAAAAACAGGGAGAAAAGACAAAGCAGTATCATAGTTAATAGAGGTAGACTGGTATGTTATTTTTTTCTAATATCGGTCATCTGCCGCAACCCATAAAGACCCAGCACTACTTTTGCATCAGTTTCCAAATTAAATTTTCTCTATATTTAACCTTTTTTTTTTAACCAAAGACCCAAACATCCACCATCTACCAAAACCATCTACTGATAGAAACTGTTTAATCCCTGCTTATCCACTAATACATCTCAATAATTGGTGTAAAATACAGTTATTCATCTTTTTATGGTCATCAGATATGACCCATTTGAACATTCAGAGGCTC
>JAPTGZ010338452.1:0-11815 GCA_029814645.1 Fowleria isostigma | reverse complement strand
AGGCGCTACCAGGCCTCACTGGGAGCAATTTAGGGTTCAGTGTCTTGCCCAAGGACACTTCAACATATGGACAGTTGTAGCCGGGATTCGAACAGCCGACCTTTTGATCATTGGACGACCCGCTCTACCAACTGAGCCACAGCCACCCCGATAATATTGTAATATTATCTTTTGTATTGTGGGTTTTTTTCAGTAAAAATCAGGTATTTTCCAACATCTAATTTATTAATATATAGCTATTCATAAAAGTTTATAGTAAAGTTAAGGATTATTATATTAAAAAAAACAGAAAACTGAAGAAAGTGACTTTTTCAGCAAATATATAATAATTAACTGAACATACATGTGATAACAAAAGTGTATAATGAATGGTTTACAAAGAGGATTTTGTTATTGTAAAAATGTAAAAAAAAGAAAAAGAAAAAAGTGTGTTAGCAAAGCAAAGGAAGCTGAATTAATTTAATTATTATTTTGTAAAAAGGGAGTGGGAGTCTATAAGGTCTTCCCACTCCTTTCCGAGTGCCCAAAATTTAGTTTGTGTTATTCTTTGTTATTTGATGGTTTTTATGTACTCTAAAAATAAACTGATTAACTTATATAAGCCCAGTGTGCCAATCCACTGTCATTAATCAGGGTTTTACAAGGGTTTTACTGGCGAATCAATGTTTTAGATGACGATGTTTCCATGGAAACTGCGGAGCCTCTGAACATCGAAATGGGTCATATCCGATGACTATGAAAAGATGAATAACTGTATTTTACACCAATTATTTACATGTATTAGTGGATCAACAGGGATTAAACAGTTTCTATCGGCAGATGGTTTTGGTAGATGGTGGATGTTTGGGTCTTTATGATTAAAAAAGGTTAAATACAGAGAATATTTGATTTAGGAACTGACACAAAGGTAGTGCTGGGTCTTTATGGGTTAATGTTCATACATGTCTAAGGTACACTGAAGAACAATTACAAGAATTATATAGGTTTTAATGACTTTAATTAAAAAATAAGTCACATTCAAGCAAATAATCCTGTTGTAACCGTGTTGTATTTCAAGCTGCCTCTTGGCCAGGACCTTGAAAAAGAGATTCTTAATCTCAATGTTTTATTTTTTCCTGATTAAATAAAGGTTAACTAAATGTAAAAAAAAAAAAAAAAAAGTGCCATTTTCAAAACTTTTGGCCATGACTGTACACAAACACTTTAAGGCTAAAATGGTATTGTGACTTAAAATAAGTGGCTGAGTTTTATTTTGAAAACTTGATGATACCATAATACAGATGAGTGTAAACAATGAGGTTTATACTTTATTCAGTGATGGATGGATACAGTCTGTGGATACAAGGTTGATTTGTTGACAGTTTAATATACATAGAGTCCCTTTAAACAGCTTTAATTACACACAGATGGTGGATGTTGTTTGTTAGAACGAGGGCACAGACATACCTGAATATCAGTAAGGTCTTTGTGGAACCTCTTTGCCAGATCTGGACCGTTCTGCATAGTGGGGATCTGGTATGTCTGACAGATGGAAAGAAGGCTGCGTTAATGACAGTAAAATGGTAAATCAAGACAAACTATATCAGAAGAAGGTGTTGGTAAACCAGGGTTCCGACAGGTCTCAACAAGTTCAATTTAAGACCTTTTAAGACCTTTTTAAGATTACTTAGAACAGAATTTATGCCCATTTTACAGCCATACTGGCAAAAATTTGTGGCTCCTAGAACTTCAGAGAATGTGTTTATTCACTCCAACGCCTTGATTCTCACTGGGGGCTGCAAAGTTAGCAATAAACGGTTCAGTACAAATTGTCAGGTTGGACCGGGTGGAACCGTGTTGACTAATGTTACAGACACATTTAAACACAATACAGCAACAAGTTTATGGAAACAGGACTTAAGACCCACCATATCAAATTTAATACTTCTTAAAGACTTTTTTAAAGTATTTAATAGATACTTTTAAGACTTTTTAAGACCCTGTGGGAACCCTGGTAAACACAGGCAGACTCCTCCTACCTTCCCTCTGTAAAGAAGACTTCCCACTGGGCAGACGACACAGGCGGTCCCGGCTCCAAAAACCTCCAGGACTCTGCCAGCGTCCAGAGCTCCAAGCAGCTCCTTCATGGTCATGTTACGCTCAGTCACCTTAAACTCATTCTGACACAAACAGGCAGAAATCAAACAAGGTAGGTAGTGAAACTGCTGGGACACTTTACAAAAACACTTCAACCCAACAGACTTTACTGCATTTGATTCCCGTTTTTCTTATAGTGATGCCTCTTTTGTAATCGAATCATGATGCTTCTATCATAATATCATCATATACAGTGGTCCCTTGCTATAACGCCATTCACCTTTCGCGGCCTCGCTGTTTTGTGGATTTTTTTAGTGCAATTTTGCATGCTTTTTTTTTTTACAATGTACAATGTCTGTGTCCTGATTGACTAAGGGACTGTAGACCATTGTCAATCAATCTCCTCCGTGCCGTGTCTCCTGTACAGTACAGAATGCGTTCATGCCAAATTTACATAAATGTTCGATCGCCAGCAGTGTGACTCTGAAGTGCTGTATGTTTACAAGTTTTTCCCAAACAAAACCCACAATGTCGATGAAACGTTCTGCACTGACAAAGGCACCTGTGGTCGCACCCAAAAGAAAGAGGAAGATGAACCATTGCACAAAAAGTTGGACTTCTGGGTCCGTTTCACAAAGCAGGTTTAGTTAAACTCTGAGTGTTAACCCTGAAATGAGGGAAACTTAAGGTTAACAGACTCAGAGTTGAACTAAACCTGCTTTGTGAAATGGACCTGGACATACTGAAGGAAGGTAGAAGCTACGTGGCTGTAGGCGCCATTACAGAATAAATGAATCTTCGGTTCGTTACATAAAGAAGGAGGAAAATAACAGAAGGACGACAGCAGCAACAAATTTTAACAAGGATGCAAAAAGGATTCTAACAAGACCATGGTAAGACGCTACAGTGGAGCGGTGCCAGGATGAAGAGGTAATAATAATAATAATAATAATAATAATAATAATAATAATAATAATAATAATAACAATAATAACAACAACAACAACAACGGATTAGATTTATATAGCGCTCTTTTTATTAAGGCATACTCAAGGCGCTGACAATGGGTCCATTATTCATTCACCCACACATTTATACTTTGGTAAGTTTGGTAAGGTCAGAGGAACTGTGAAATACGCCTGAGTCACTATTAATAATTTAATGTGTCCAACTTTGTAGGTTGATCATTAAAATTCAGCTTATTATTTCTAAAAGCTATCATATTTATTTATCGGAAAACGTTTATATTTTTATTTATCATACAAATGTTTGGGCCTGAAAACAGGTTTTGATCTTTGGTTTCATTCTGTAATACTGGACTTATTTTTTTAAATCTACGAAGGTTTGAACTTTGAGAGTGTTTAAACAAGAGAGAAATGTGAGAAAATGTTAACGCCTGTCTGAGAAAAATGTATAAAGTGTGTGGTGAGGGGTTTTACAGCCTTAAAACATATAGAATAATTGTAAAAAATCAAGCCGATTACTTTGCGGATTTCACCTATTGTGAGTTGTTTTTAGAAAGTAACCCCAGAGATAAACGAGGGACCACTGTATGACTATGTGCTAAATCCAAATTAAAAGGAGATGAAATTGTTTGATAGAGGCAAACATACCATTTAAACTAGGACCAACGTCCTTGTATCTCAGTGTCATGTTCTATCAAGGATCGATAAGTTGAATGTGTGAAGTTGTCAGGTTCTGTTCTATGTTCGAGTCCTGTGGTCTTGATCTTGGTCTTAATAGAAGTGGGCAGGACTTTCACTGGAGGAGAACTCAACTAATTCAATCAAAGCCCATATGTGACTTCCATCAGTGACCAATAGGAAGTGTATCGATATCCGTAACCATTTACATGTTATAAACCATCAAAATATAGACCATTATAGAGTGGTGAAAAAACATTTTTCATTTGTGATATACTGCATTCAAAAATACTAATATACATAAGTCATTGAACTCTGCCAAGTATAGTTCCATTCTCCAAACCCATATGACTTCTTCCGCCCATGTTCCATCAAGATCAAACCTGGATGTTTCAACAAGTTTACGAATCCATCCAGGGCACGACATGTTAAAACTGTCCGAATTTAGCTTTATTTTTTCTTGATAATAATAATAATAATGATAAAAAAAAGCTAATTTGTTTGTGTCCATCAGATGCAGTCACCCTTTTTGAAACAAAAGAGTGCCTTTTTCCACAAATATTTCATGATAATATTGGAGATTGTATAGAATTTTAAGGGTGTCTGAAAACTTTTTTTCCACTACTGTAAAAGGCAAATTTTGAATATTTAAAAAATTCATTAAAAAAACAAACAAAAATAAAAACAAACAAAAAAAACCCTCCCTAAATTTCTCAAAACTGTGAATAATCTTTGTAGACAGTGTCACGGGAAGATAAATATAAAAATAGAAAAGAATCAGACCAGTAGTTTCAGAAAAGAAAATGACCTTGAGTTTGACTGGCCAAGGTCAAAGGTCATAGGCCCAAATCAGAGTCCATATATGACTTCCTATCAGTGCTCAATATTAACTATATTGGCATCTCTAACCATTTCTGTGCTAAAAAAACATCAAAATATGGCCCATTATACAGGGCTCCTACAGGTTTACACAAGTCAACGTTTTCAAGGTTTTTCAGGATGTGTGGGAATCCTGACCTTGTCTTTTAATTCTACCTTGTGCATATCTTACAGAAGCTGTATTTATCTTGATATAGTATATATTTCTTTTATATATATTTATGATATATTTATACAGTATTTTTGCCTTTTTTGCTGCTAAACTGATGCTCATTGTTCCTGTAACAGTGAATAAACAATATCTATTGAATTATTATAATTATTATGATACTGACTGATCTATTCTATTGTCCATTGTATTTATTCCTCGGTCTTACCCAGGATCGGGCCAGGTCCAGCAGAGACTGTCTGGTGACTCCTGGCAGAATGATGCCATCCAGAGGAGGGGTGATCAGCTCTTTTTCTGCAGACACACACACACACATTATGTTTAACAACCGGTCAGATTCGATTTCAGAGTAACTCCATCCTTGTCGGTGAAGATGCCACAGAAGCGTCTGACCTCCTTTCTCATTGGTCCAGTAAATGAAGAGGTTCATGGTGCCGACCTCGGTGATCTCCTCGTCCTCTCCGTACAGCCATAGGACCTGCTGGCAGCCACGCTTCACCGCCTCGTTCTGCACCGCTATCGTCGGCCCGTAGTTACTGCAGAGGAATGACAGTAATGTCCATTCATTATAATACAAATAAATCATACAAGAGCATAACTATTAAACTGTCTCATTTTGTAGTTTTCTTCAACTATTAACTGCAAAATATTGTAAAATTTCAGATTCAGATTTTTGTATGTCATTTAAATATTACATCAGAGGCGTCAAATAGAATCTGAAATATCACCCAGATCTTTACATTCTAGACTTGATTCACAAACTTGTGATACTTCGGTAATTTGAGGTAATGCGGAAAAAATGATTAGCCCACCCTGTGTTTTCTTTAAATTCTTATACATTTTAATGCCTACAAAAATGCACAAATATACACAAAAAAGAAAGCACAAAAAATGCAATTAAATATCCACAACTTATGTAAAAATACACTAAAAAATACAGTCATGGAAGAAATTATTAGACCACCCTATATTTTCTTTAAAATTTCTTGTTCTTAATTATTTATAGGTTATTATGACCCACTTTAGATCATATTGGTCTGAATGTGGAACCTGAACTAAAATTATTGATTGTTAATATCTTCAATGTAATTTTTGCATTTCACAAATTCATCCCATGGACCAGCTTGGACCCTTCGGTGGGCCGGTTTTGGGTCCCTGGACCGCATGTTTGGCACCCCAGCATTACATCATAGATGCATTGCAAAACAAAATTACATTGCACACTCAATAAAAACACAGATAAAACACTAGTAAACAGGATAAAATAGTCAGTAGAAAATAAATATATGCACAGTGCTCATCATAAATGAGTCAACCCCAACAGATTTGTCATTAAAATCTTTAATTTTCTTTGAGAATCAACATTTCCTATGGGACACATATCATGATATTAGTTAAAGAAAAGTTCTAGAAAACTCAGTTTTGTCCAAATATTTTTAAACTGTGCTTCTGTTCATTGAGATATTGATTAAAATCTTACTTTTCAATGGGGTTGTACTCATTTACACCGAGCACTGTTAATATGCAGAAATAAATAATGCCATAATAACATCTGTGAGAAAATGTATGAAATGACTGGAATGTCTGTAAAATGTATCTGTATATACTAAACTCTCACTCTAATAATCTGTAAAGCAGTGTTTTGGTTTCTTTTACTTTCACACAGGGATTGTAAAAACTACATGACTGAAATGAAATGCACGTCTACAATTTGGGAACTGAGTAAAAACACTGGTGTGTTGTTGTTTTTATGAGTGTGGCGATTGTTCTGAAGAATCCAAATAATAAATATGACCACCGACACCTCACATCTCAAATGTCTACATTAAACCAAAAAAACACCAGACATGTTTAACTGCAAAAACATCAGATTACACCTGAAGAAGGAATAGTACACTGCACTACGTCTGTAATCAATATTTCCCTGTAAGAGGAGGAACTACAGTCAACAAAGCACATGTCTGGGTTTAAAAGTCAAACTGATGAGTCACACTGAGCTGCACAAACTCCCTCTGCCGCACTAATAAAGGTCACAAGAGGAACAGGACACACTTAAACTGTCTGCAAATGAAGGGTCTGAGTGTCTTTAAGAACCAACTCACATCCACTGGGTTCTAGTCCAAATGCTGTCATTCATGCTGCATTTATGTGAAATATTACATTCTGTGTACGTAAAATGCAACCGCACGTAAAATATGTTACTTCATTCACTGTGGAATTAGAAAATGGAAAATCATGCCAAAGAAATTCAGTTTTAATTTTTACTTTGGTACTTTATTACAATTGAGAAGTTGTACTTTTTACTTAAGGAGTTGAATCAGTACTTCTTTTATGAGAGTATTTATTTATTTTACAAAAGTAGCTGTACTTCTACTTAAGTACAGAATGTGAGTACTTTCACCACCTCTGTAGCCAAGTTAGTCCAACTCATAGAATCAACTGGTCGTGATCAAAGTCTCCACATTTACTTTTCAGCAGATTCAGGACCTGGTTAGAGGGATTTGTTCCCTTTCAGCTCCAAACGCTGGCGATAAGGCCTGGCATTCAGTCCACATTCCAGTTCATATCAAAGGTGTTGAACGGGGTTCCAGCTCATTTTTTTTAATGTCAAACTACGTAAACTAATTATTCACTCAGTTATTTTTCAAGGCACATTTAGTCACCATTATGAACCATATATTTTAACCTCAGAGCATAATGGCCTAAGTCATATTTTTAGCCAAATTGTGATATTTCCATAAAATAAATAAGCATTGTTAGGAGAGAAAATTTACATAAATATTAACAATAATGATAATAATAATAATAGATTAGATTTTTATAGTACTTTTCAAGGCACCCAAAGGACTTTACATTATTCATTCACTCACACATTCACACTCTAATGGTGTTTTGTAGCCACAGCTGCTCTAGGGTGGAGTGATGGAATCATGGCTGCCAATTCACGCCAAACCGTCCCTCCACCACCACCAAACTATCACAATTTGGCCAAAAATATGACTTAGACCAGGGGTCTTTTTCAGGCCAAGGACCCCCAGACTGATGGAAAGATGGATCATGGACCCCTTGTTATATATATTGTATTATTTTGTTGTATAATCAACTGGGTGTAAGTAAATAAGTAAGTAAGCTTTATTTATAGAGTACTTTTCACAGACAGGTGTCACAAAATGTTTTACAGTGTAAATTACAAACCATTCACACACACATTCATACACCAGTGGTTGGGTGCTGCCATGCAAGGCACCACCGAACCCCACTGGGAGACATTTAGGGTTCAGTGTCTTACCCAAGCACACTTCGACATGTGCGCAGTTTGAGGTGGGATTTGAACCGCCGACCCTTTGATCACTGGACAACCTGCTCTACCAACTGTGCCTCAGCCGCCAATAGTTCAATATGTATATGTATAGAGATGGGTATTGTGGCCAACTTAATCGATTTGATTTCGATTCATAAGGTTCTGAATTGATTAATCAGGATTCGATCTGACATCGATTTGATTCAGTATTGATTGGTATCACTAAATTAATCTGAATCAAAGTACAATTTTGATTATTCGACAACCGCAGCCATGTAATACTTCAATACTGGTCACAATGTTGACATTAGAAAAGAAACAAATACGACAAATAAGCAGTAAATAGATGAATCTGCTGTTAAATAAAGACCGGGACACAAACACTGCCATGTTTCTACAGGGGCTGAGAACAGACTTCTTCATCATCTTTGTACCGTTTTATGGCTGGTGGCTTCGAGTGCATTACTGTCACCTATGGCTGAGTGCGGATCCAAGTTCATATTCCTAGACCGACCGGATTCTGCGATCCGCTTCGGAGAGCTTGCACTAACCAGACAGTCCGAGCGCACCCTTCAGCGATACCGGGGTCGGGTACTCACGGTCCCGCTCTGAAAAATTTATCTTATATACTATTACCTGATTACAAAAAATTTAAATAAAATCTAAAATCAACCAAATAATTTTTTGTTTTACCCACCCCTATAAATGTACCTTCATTCAATACAGTTCTAGTCACAGATTAACAGAGCTCACACGTCGATGTGTCGATTTGTTCATTTCTGATAACTTTCTGCCTCATTTATCTATTTAACACAATATTTTTACATTATATAAACCTTTTTTTTATTTTTGTTTTTAGTTATTTTTATTGAATTCTATGTCTGTCTTGTGTTCTTCTTTATTTGACTCTTGGAGCGACCGCACGGGAGTTCCTACATGTTATGTACAAATGGCAAAATAAACTTCTTGAATCACACAATATTGTATTATTTAGGATTGGTTTCCTTATGTTCAGATTCTTGTGTACTTTTTTCTTCAGCTCCTGTTGGGTTTTTAATGAAGATGTTGCACTACTTTACTGTAAAAAAACTGGAAAAAGTTCATTTATTGTTTTTATGTTTGTTTATAAATTTTAGAAGCTTTATAAAGTTTATACTGACATTAATTTTATTTTATTTGGAAGAAATCTGCATATTTTGTTTCAATGTTTAGAATCTTTGTTTAAATAAATGTGCAGTTCTTTGGACATGAGGTGGTGCACCAAATGGCCCAGGACCGCCACTGCGCCGCCCACACTGAATCTACATAACCGGACGAATGGTGCGGCCTACATTCCTCTGCTGATACAGTGTACTTTCAACTCCTCTGGAATCCTGTGACCAGCGGTGCTCAATCAGGCTGAGTCTATCTTGGCCATTTGATAGAAGGACATCAGATTGTGTTGGCTTAGTGAGTGAAGTGGGTGTTCAGCGGCGTTACATAACCACACTGGCTGAGCAGGTGCCACGCTCAGATTGCCGAGTAGAATCAGGCAGTGATTAGAGGCCCTGCAGAGATTAAAAAGCCTGGCAGACGAATACGAATATACGACAAAAACTTATGCAGGCAAAACATATCCACTGATGCACACATCCCGTTTACAATGGGATCCATTAAAGCAGGCGGAAAACGAGTCTCCAGTTATTAAAAAATTTGCAAAGTAACCAAGATCTCACCCAAAACAGGCAGTTGTCACTTTTAATCTAGAAAATCTGGGTTTTTTCTCTGAATATAAAGCCTCTTAATACATTTCACAATAGCACAAATGTACAAAAGTCCACTGAGATGGATTTTGATTAGTCATAGCAGGAAGACATATTTAAAGTGGCAGTATTACTGTGTTTGACAAGTCTAACTGGTTAAATCAGCACCTGTAGAGTTAACCAGATCATGTTAACCCTTTAACTACCCCACCACAAAAAACCTGATGAAAAATGCATTTGTTTGCATCTTTTATTCCCTTGGGTGAGTCATTTCAAGATTTTTATTTTTTTTTTACTATACTTACTAATATAAACTCAGTCAGTCATTTTAGACACTTTCCAAGTTAATTTTTCCAACATATTCATGATGTCCTACCACTAAATGTTTAATATTTGCAGCAATACATGAACAGAGGTTTGATTTTATAACAAATAATCTATTTTTTCATATTGGTTAAATTTTTCTACTCTTACCATAAAGACACAAATCAACCATTTCGTTGAGCATGTTTTTTTAAAAAAAAATTACATATCTAATTTAAGGGTTTTTTGTGGTATTAAATAATATAATTATGTTCAGAAAGGTCTTTTATGCTACAATATGACCAAAAAAGTATTCATATCTTTTATATTTTCACCAAAAACAGTGTTTAGTGATTTTTATCTTTCTTGGCTCACTGAGGTTAAGACTAAACCACCACAGTCAGTGTGTTTGCCAGAGGCCTTTGAAACAGAACTTTGGCTGATATTTTCATGCTTTATAATCTGATACTAGTTGTTTTTCTGTGAAACTGAGGAAATTATGGTCAACAATTGGGTATTTTTAAAAGCATGATCTTGAGTTTGACCTTTCAAGGTCATCAAAGGTCAACAAAATTGGTACCAAATGAAAGAATACATCAGACTTCCTATGTCAAGGATACAAAGTTAGTCGATATCCGTCTCAATTTTCAAGACAGAAGCTGTTTTGTTTTGTTTAATATGCAAATTAGGCGCTTGAGCCCTTGCCAAATGAGGTTGTAATGGATAGAGAATAGAATTTCCAATAATTTGGCGTTAGTTTGAAATCGTTATGACAAACAGAAGGGAAATTATTAACGATAAACAAGTTTTGCATACATTACCATAGCAACCAGAAGTCACACAACCTAGAGCTGTGAAATTTGGCACATGAGGAGGTACCCCCCACAGAGAGGCTGCTTGAGAAATTTTTGTACGATCAGACACAAACAATAAGTTAGATACTCCACTTATTGAAATATAATGACTGAAAATGTGCTAAAGGGTCGAGCGAGTAATTAAAGGATTAATCTAAGCACGAGAATATGCATGATGCACCATAACCTAAAGTAACAAATCAGCCACAAAACAGCAGTTACATGGTATTAAGTGCATCAACACACGTGCACGTGTGTTACTACATGCTGGCTCATTTTCAAACATGCTTTCCTGCTGTGACACAACAACATGCATGTTTTAAATGGAGATTCTTGTTCCGCTGTCTCTTCTTTTATTTCTGTGTCCATCCAAAACTTTTCCGAAGCACAGTGGAAAATCCAAATAGTTGTCCTGAGTCCAAATGCACTGAATGAAAACACAGCTGTGGTTGGAGCTCTGAGCTAACACTGATCAACTGTATGTCCTCTACACACCTCGACAAATACTGAAAACTAAACACAGCTTTTCCTCTGACACTTAAAAATACACTTAAGTTTAATTACGACAAACACCCCATTTTCTACCAGTAGTTCATCTTAACCCTTTAACCCCCGATGTGTCTGTGGTGAGCACTCTGTATGTATGATTTATTTTAAATATGCATCAAAATTCAACTGTTTATTTAATAAGAAACAACCTTTTCTGTCCATAGACATCTGAGCATGCTCAGTACAACCCCCCACTGCCTATGTAATAAAAAGCAAAACACAGAGCAGTGAGTGAGACCAACTCGCTACAAAAATAGACTGTTTGGGCTCTTTTTTTATTGTTTGTCTCTTCACTGTTG
>JAPTGZ010338421.1:0-11819 GCA_029814645.1 Fowleria isostigma | reverse complement strand
TGCCACCCTTGACCTTTAACAATAAATTATAATCAGATTCTTCTTGTCCTAGTGTCTGTTCTGTTTCTCAACCACTATAATAGTATGTGGTTCTATTTCCAGATTCATTGGATCATATGGCTGCTGCGTGCTTACTGCATCAGAAAGGTATTGTCATTGTTCCACTAATTGTTTTGAGTTTGCATTAGGGTTAGGTGTGTGTGGATGTGATGTATAAATTATTACAATGTCACTGTTGTGTGCCAAATGCTGAGGACTTTCCCATTTTGCCTATTCCCATTGGATGCTCAGGTCTCAGTGTTCCTCCATTAGATCTCTGCTGTTGAGTAGAAAGAGTAGACAGATGTACACTAACTGCAAAAACACACAACCATGCTCATATTTATTTGAATTATAATGGCAATGTAGGATTATACTGTATTGTGGAAACAAGAAAACAAATTGAAAAGTCCCTTTTTCATTTCTTGGTGACTTACAGGTCAATTGAAGGATTGAAGGACAATATGTTCCACAAATAGCCAATCTTCTAATGTAATGCATATGTATTGTGTTTAATATATAACTTACTATATGAGCATATACTATACATGCTTTAGTGGCAGGGATGTGAGTGACTATTGGTGTGTTAGTGTTGACATGTACTGTCCTGCAGGTAATCCATGGGATTGTGTAAAGATCCAGACTGTCCAGACAGCGCTTCATCCAGGCTTAAGCTATCTATCAGTGTCAGACGGAAAACAAAACCCCAGCTTCATCACTCTCTCACTTCTGTCATTTACAGATTTATTACCCAGTCACAGTCTGCTTGACATGTTCATCACCCATTAGCAACTCACACAAAAAATACTCATTACAATAGAAATAATAACTGTGGTATTAGTATTATAGCAACTTCATAAAATGACTTGGTGATGACTTGTTTATCCACTTCTTACATATTTTTTCTTTTGTTTTGTACTGTTTCTTATTTGCTCTTTTGCCTTGATTGGCAGTGGCCATGTTTTGGACAGGTCTTGCTCATTTATAGCATGGAGGATAGGTTTAAACATAACATGTCATAAACTTTCAATACCCCTCGGCCAAGTATAGTGTAAGATGCTGTTGAAAGTTACTGCACTGTAATTTAGATTAGATCATGTTTGTGTAAAACTCATTACATAGATATTTACCTCCACCAAGGAGGTTATGTTTTTGCCGGCGTTTGTCTGTTTGTCTGCCTGTCTGTCTGTTAGCAACTTTACGCAAAAACTACTGGAAGGACTTTGATCAAAGTTTCAGGACATGATGGAAATAACACAGGGAACAATCGATTAGATTTTGGGAGTGATCGGATATTTTACTCCCGTCCAAATGCGCTAATTCGGTTTGAATGACGCCAGTGGGCGGGGCTACCTGCACTTCACTGAGTTGTGTGTGAGGAAGGGGGAAGGGCCAGGTACGAGGGAAGTCTGTCTGTCTGTTTGTGTCTGTCTATTTCAACTTTATGCTAACAGACTGACAGTGTTAAAATACTGGACGGATTTTGAGCAAATTCCAGGAGTTTTTTAAAGGATTCTTTATCATTGGGAGATATGACCATTTTCAGCATTCGTGTATAAAACTTCATCAAAAAAACCCAAAACATATATATACATATGTATATATGTATATATATATATATATATGTATATGTGTGTGTGTGTATACATAGTCAGAGCACCGATGCAAATAAATGTAGGATTATTACTTTGGTGTGAGTCACAATATGGGGGAACTGTCTGTCTGTCCATTCAACAACTACTTGGCGGAGGTCTGCGCTCTCAGAGTGCTTTTCTAGTTATATTTGAAAGTACTCAGATGTTATAACTGCACAAGGCACAGGGCCATTTGATGTTGAAAAAGTAAATCAAGGTCACCTATTTTCAATAGGCTTCTGCTCCATGCCAAGATGCATCCACAGTATAAATTTGGTGCAGATATCTCAATGAATTCTTCAGATAATGCAATTAAGTTGTTGAATGGACAGACAGACAAAATTATTACAATACCCCTTCCATCTTAGGGAAGGAAAACTGGATTTTGTACAGTGGCCCTGAAGTGCAAGACATGAATGCAAAAGAGAAAGCACAAATGCAAAAGAGAAAATGCAAATACAAGAGAAAATGCAAATGTGGTGGCGCGAGTAGAAGGCTATTTTAGGGAGTGAGTAATATTGTTCATTAAAATTATTTGTTGCCAACAACGCCACCCTGGGAATTTCACCCAGGGACTTAAAAGGGACTTAAAAGGAAGAAAGGCACTCAGGTATGTTGGCAAAGGAGGCAGAGACAGCAATTCAATTATATAATTACAATTTTATTAATTAAAAATTGTCACTCATTTAAAAATAGTAAAACACATTCAAACATAAAATGGCACCAATCAGGGCTGAGCCCTACCATGTAGATACATCCAATAAAAAGGGGATCCCAGGGACACCACACATGAAGAAAATAAAAAAAATGCAAACCAAAATCAAACGAGTGTAAACACAATCCAAAGAGGGACACCTCCACCACCAGGACACCACCCACCAGGTAGGCTCAGCACCTGAACATAGACCAAAGAACAGTTAGGGCAAAACAATGTATAAAGATATACCTAATAATAATAATAATAATAATAATAATAATAATAATGATAATAATAATAATAATAACGACAGAAAAGAAATTAAAGAAATGAATTTCACAAAAGAAAATAATCAAACACAATAGAAAATAGAGCACAGAACCTAAGCTATATAATCAATTTAACTGTGACTACAATAACCAAATAAACACAAGATTAACAGAATACTATTATAAAAGGGTTACAACAAAACCAATTACTTAAACAAAAACAAAAAGGACAAATACACAGGAATGACAAAACAACAACTTAAAGACAAATTCCCACACTGTTCACACACAAACACGCATGCTGCGCACACATTTTAAAACATGGCAGACATCAGAAAAGCTGCACTGCCGAGCCACAGTGTTGCCAAAATAGCAGCTCACACGCCCAGTGGCACTCAGAACAAACAGTCCAATGCCAAACGTGGAAATGAAAGGCCAGTTCAGCTGCAGCAGCAGTGTGTGGCTGAAGCGAGCAGGTGAGGGCGAAGCAGAACGGTGCAAGGCAATGTGGCGTCTGGAGCCCCAGAGTTGTAGAGGTAAAAGCACAGTTCAGCTACAGTCAGACAGCAAAGCACATTCAGTTAGGCAAGGCAGTTCATCTCAAGGCAAAGCAGCAGAGGTTCATCATCTTTACCCTAAGAATATGACAAAATAAATGGGTGACACAATCAGACAAGTTTTAACGGCAGGGGGAAGGTGGTTCCGCTGTCGTTTACAAAACTCTGAACCAAGTTGGACTCCAAGCTCTGAGCCCAACCGGGGCTCTGAGTACCAGTGGATCAGCTGATCAGCTCGGGTGTTTCCTCGGAATTGGTCCCGAGTTGATCAGTGACCGAAGCTGATCAGTGAAGTTTCAGGAACATTGATGTGAATCATGTGGAGCGTTTTATGTTAGACACCTCCATGTGGGTGGAGGAGGACCCCCGGTTCCGTGATGGACAAAGCCCAGCTGTCCCTGGGCGTGGAGGCCGGTGGAGGCAGCATCATATTCACATTTTTGATATCTGATTTGGTATGACTGGAAGTTACTGACTTCTTCATGGGATAACCATGTCTCCCGGGGGCGAGATACAAGGATGATTAGAGTCTCTGGAGTCCGGAAACTCAGTTTGTCTGTTGACAGCTGCCCCACGGGGAATCACGGCTCTGAAACGGGTCCATGTGAGACCCAGACCCATTGAAAATGTTCATATTCTGAGTGTTCAGACAGAGAGGAGTGGTCTGACAGAACCAACCAGCTCCACTCAGGAGAACTAAGATAAACCTAGTGTCATTTTTTCAAACCAAATGTTTCAAGTGCATCTTTATTTTACAAATTAAACTTTTTAACCATGTTTGATATAAGCATTCTTCTGACTTGACATCACTGTACAAAACAACTCAAAACTAACTAAAACTCAACTATAATGAAAAATCCAAAACTATTTTAACTGTGATTGACAACTCCAAAAGCTTTAGGTAAAGGTAAATACAGATTTACAGACTGTCTCTAGGATATAAATGAATCTGAGAGTTATGAATAAAGTAATATTTGATATATGAAGGCCAGTCAGAATCATACAACATCGGGTCCGGGTCTTTCACGGATGGGAATCTAGAATTTTGCGTATGGGGTTGAATCACGGTTTGTGGGTGATTTATCAGGATTTCCTACACTAGTGACAACAGAATCAGAGTCACAATCAGAATGCTTTTATTTCATTGCACATGTTTCAGAGAAACAAAATCATATTTCAGTTTCAACCATCCAAGAAACATTATAAAGACAGTGACATGTACAGGGGGAGTACAGGCATGTGAAAACTGCTGATTCACCATAAGGGGGTTCTGGTTTCTTAAATGAGGAAAAAAAGGAGACACAATGAAAGAGGAGGGAGAAAAAATCAACATCAAACTACACCCCCTGAGGGTGCAGTGTGGTATTGAAAAAAAAACATGAGCACATGAGCATAATGAAAAAAACCCCAAAAACATTACAACAAAACACAAGTACTGCATATGAAGAATGGGGGAAGGGATTTCGGGCAGGGGGATGTGTTACAGCACAACACCCAAGCGAGCCCGTAGCCATTGGCACAAAGCATCAGCCCTCAGCATCGTACTGTAGCAAGGAGGGAGGGAGGGAGAGAGGTGGGAGCCAAGAGGGCATTGAGTAAAGGATGTGTGTGAGCTGTGTGTTTCCATGTGTGTGTATGCTTAAGCCTGTAGAATTCATCTCCACTCAGTCTCAAACCATTGTTACGGTGCAGATCCACTGGCAAAGGACGCTCCGCTCCGCTCTGCTCCATCTCCATCTCCATTCATGTCTATGGGACGCACCTTGTTCGCATGCTGGAGCTTCCGCAAAGCATTGTGGGAATGCTCCGCGCTCGAATTGACGGGGGGGGGTCGCTCCACGCTCTCATTTGCATAAAGTTGAGCAGAGCCCAATTTTATGCAAAGAAGAGCACTGAGCGAGTATCCAACAGCAGAGCAACATGACGTTGGATGACTGCACGCTGGTAGAGTCATACAGAGAATGCGTAACGAGGCATGGAAAAAAGTGTTCGAAGTTGTTGCTGTCGATAATAAGTAATAACACAAATACATTCACAAAAATAAAGTTTTTAGGATACGAGAAAAAAAAGAAAGAGCCCAGTCACGCCCATTCACAAACGGGACACTACCATCACACGCTTTTCTGGGGGACTCCGACACTCCAGAGCGGAGCGGAGCCTCCTTGCCAATTGATCTGCACCATTAGAGTCTGACCGGAAACAAACCCTCAGAGGAGGGGGTGGTGGGGAGAGGGTATAAGTGCCTTGCTTACATTCTGTCCGGGGAAGTTTTAAAGATACCAGCCTTCAAGGCCAGTGTGTGAGAGAGAGAGAGAGAGAAACTGTAATTCATCCAAATGGGCAATTCAGGTTGAAGCAGCACAGCCCCAGCCATGGAGGGCAACAATAATAATGATTAAAATGATTAAAATACAGTACACAAATTGCAATACAACAGTCAGTATCCACAACATACAACACCTGATATACATACAAAACAGTACAACACCACACAACAGCGAGCTTTCGTGTGTCTACCCCAGTCAACCCCCCCCCCAATAACAGAGTTCAGGAGCCTGATAGAGGATGGGATGAAGGAGCTAGCGTAGCGGAATGTTTTAGTCCTGGCTATGCAGTAGCGCCACCCTGAGGGCATTGGAATAAATTCACTCCTTAGGGCATGGCCCGGCTGACTGATTACATGTTTGGCTTTCAACATGCCTTTGAAACTTGCCTTTTCCACAGCGAGCCCAGGTCATTGAGTTGAACTCCAATTATTTTAGAGCAGACCTTAATTATGCTGTTTAGACTGTTCTTATCTGTCACTGACAGCCCGTTAAAGCCACATGTAAATGAAAAGGTTAAAAGAGTTTCTATAATAAATATAATTCTTCTATAAAAATTCTATAAAAAATAATACAAGTTCTTTAAAATAGTTTTAGAAATGCAGAAAGAGTTCAGCATTCTTAGCTTTGTCATCCTCTCTTAACAACTGACTCAGTGTTTGGATGGAATTTTAGTTGGTTGTTAAACACTGTGCCAAGGTATTTGTAGGTGTCCACAATCTGGACCTGCTCCCCATGGATCATGCTGGCTTTGGGATCTTTATTGTTCTTATGAAGATCTATTATTAATTCTTTTGTTTTAGTCACATTCAAATCCAAATAACTGTCGTCACAGCATTTAATAATTGATGAGAGTGCACTGCCATGATCAGACTGAGGGCCTAAGAGTAATGACAGCAGGGCAGTGTCATTGGAAAATTTAACTAAGAAACTCCCCTCTTGAGAAGTCCTGCAGCTGTCAGTATACATAATAAAAAGTAACGGTGAGAGGACACACCCTTGGGGGGAACCAGTGTTTGATAGGATGGCTTGAGACATGAAGCCATTTACAGAGACCCGCTGAACTCTGTCAGTCAGAAAATTTAAAAGCAACAACAGGATGTGATGAGGTAATAAAAAAATAAGAAGCTAGCCTCTCAATCAAAATATGTTGCTGCATTTTGTTAAAAGCTGATGAAAAGTCATTGGGAGCTAGGCTTCTCCAAGTGTTTATAGATTTTATCTACGATAAAAAGCTTTGTGTCACACACACTTTTCCCAGGCTGATAGGCAAATTGTAAAGGGTCTAGTCTGTTACCAATAAGGGATATAATCCCATCTTTTATGATTTTCTCAAAGCTTTTCATCACTAAGAATGTAAGTGCTATAGGTCTAAAATCTTTGAGTTCTTTTGGATATTTTGATTTTGGCACAGGAATTATGGTGGAGTGTTTCCATATTTTTGGTAACTGGCCTTGCTTGGTACACATGGTAAAAAGTGGGGTGAAGGCCATACTGAGCTGGTCGGCACAGTGATGCAATGTGCGTCTACAAATACCATCTGGCCCTGCAGCTTTTCTGGTATTAACTCTCCTAAATAGAATAGATACCTGTTCCTGGGATATCACCATATTATTTTTGGAATTGAAAGACCTCTTCAACCTAGAGATGTCCTCTGAGACATTAGACCCTTCAAACCAAGAGAAAAATGTGTTGAAAGAGTTTGGTAGGTCATGAACATCCAAATCCTCAATCATTATAGGCCACCTGGATTCACCTGAAAGATGATTTATTGAAGTCATTGACTTAATCCCCTGCCAGGCCGCTCTCAGGTTGCCACCATCAAATTGTTTTTCTATTTTGTCCCTCTACTGGATTTTGGCCCTTCTAATTTCATTTCTCACTTCTCTGGAGACCTCTTTTTTCTCCTTGGGGTTACCAGTGTAAAATATACATTTCTTCTTATTTAAAACAGATTTAAGTTCTTTGGTTACCCAAGGTTTGTTATTTGGATAAGTTACAATAACTCTGGATGGAATCACTAGGTCTACACAGAATGTGATGTAAGATGAGACAATGTCAGATACCTCATCAATGTTCTCAGAGTCATCATAAAAACACTGCCTCTGACTTTGCAAAATTGCATCCAGGTTTGATCAATCACTTTGTGTGTGCTAAATTAATATATTTACATTTTCTCTTCCCAGCACATGTGCAATTGCATGTAAACACCCCATATTACATATTAATTGTGTCAAACATACTAACTGGCTAAGACATGCTGAATTGTACCTTTGAAAGATGCAACCCATAGTGTGCACTGATCGTAAATCAGTTTGTAATTTTCTTTGTGTGCAATGAGTATGCACATGTTTTAATACACGCAAACCTTTAGTAGATCTAGCCCTAAATGTCTGATCTATGTTTGAGTGAAAACTTCACAGAGACAATTGAGGATCTAAAATAAAAGTATCACTTTGGGAACATGAACATTACATTTCATTGAGGCTCAATGACGTCACACTAATATTTTTTGGGTTTTTGTTTAGTTTCACTTTAAAGGGGAAACATTTGAGTTAGGTTCATCCATTTTTAGTCCTGTATCAATGGAATGTTCAGCGACACTTGGACTGGTGGCCATCCTCCAGGGATGGACTCATCAATGTGGTGCTTTGTGGATGACCTGCTGTTCCTCGTCCATATACACTGATACATCGAAAGACATCGAAACATGAAGAACCACGCCAAACACCACCATCTTTAGTTTCAATGACTTTAGTCAGAAATCAGTGTTTTGCATTAGCGTTTGTTAAAGGAGTCAAAATGAGCAGAAAGAGCACCAATGAACATGAAGTAATGTGACTATAAACTCTGTATCAGCTCTTTTACAGAACAGTGAAAATGAAATGATTCAATGAACATATCAAGTGGAACAAACAAATGCAATGACCATTCATGTATATTTATGTTATAAAGGAACCAACAAAACCAGGACAAGAGACACAATGAATCCAATATCATTCCCTTTACAGTGTTTTATTATTAAGATTAATTTATGCCGTACATTAAATACTCATATTTACATGGATGTAACATTCAGTTCACCCTCTGTGTTTATTATGTCTGTATTTCTGTTTGTCTTGTGAGACAACTACACAAACACATCTACACATCACAAACACACTGAGGATCCAGGATTCATTCCAAATCCTCCAAACAGTGGTTTCCAGAGTATGGTGTTGAAGGTATAGATATGGATCAGTTTGCCAGAAGAGACCCTGTAGAAAGATACAGATCCAGCAGGACAGTCCACATACACTGATACTGTGCCAGAAGAGGTGGAGGAGGAGGAGAACTGAGGGAGGTATATGGGTATCTTATTATGCCTGACAGTGTATCCTCCCTCATAACACCTCAGACTCCAGGAGCAATCATTTTCTCCAAACCTACAGTCTAAACTGCTTCCTTTCTTTCTGATTTCTCTGTATGTCACTGATATCCAGACGTTTCCACTCCACTGGACCTCCCAGTAAAAGCGACCAGTCAGACCAGTTGAACACATCACCTGAGGCTCATACTCAAATCTGTCTGGATGACCAGGATATAACTGATCCTCTTCCACATGTTCCACCTTCATGTTGTTTTCAGACAGTTTAAGGTGTCCGTTAACTGTGTTTGGATCCAGGGTGAGTTTACGGAAATCTGATGGACAAAAGAAAACAAAATACAGTTATTCATTAACTGATGTCTGATCACATGACAGGGTAACATTAGACTGTTATTGATGGATGGATCAAGTTAGGGCTGCACATTTTCGGCCCAAATTAAAATCCTGATTTTTTTTTTTCCCTCTAAAAATTCAATTTTCAGTTTTGATTTTTGGTAAAACTATAGAAGACAATACAATTCAGAGGTACACACAGATCCGCAGAATGGGGTGGGGTGGAAGAGCAGATGGGGAGGGGGCCCACAGAAGTTATACAAATGTAAGTTATACAGAAGTTATACAAATGTAAGTCAGTGACAGGCATCAGTCATGCATGGATCACATAATATGAGTTATTATGAAGGTAATCATAGATGAGTACCAGATGTGCACGGCTGTGCATTGGACACGGAGTGTCCGGGGTTCTGCTGCTGTGCACTGAAGCCCAGTTATAACCCAGAGCTCTGTTGTGTGCCGGATGCAGAGTCTGACTTTCAGCCGTGACTCTACAATTCCGTGATGCCATAACAAATTTAAGGTCTGTGGTCATTACATAGAATTCTGTGAAAGACCACTCTCACACTTAGCAGGAAGAGCCTATGGTAGCCTGGAAGGCAGAGGCTCGCAGCCCAGAGACATGAGAGATTAAATCAATTTGACAATTACCCTGTTTTCAATTGGATTTTGATTTAAAATTAATTAATCATGCATCCCTAGATCAGGTGTGATTGTAATGATCAATAACAGATAAACTCAGTGTTTTACACATGTATCTGTTGTTTCTGAACATGTTTTCACCAATGTTACTGAAAGGAATGAACCTAGTTGTGAACAGATTCACATCAGAAACAGCAGACCTCACTTGTATAAAACTGGGTTTTCCTTCTCTGTTTGTAAAGTTGCTTTTGTTCCTGGTATTAGTCCCGCAGAACATATATCCGTCAACACAGTGTGGACCTGCTGGTCAAATTGTCGCTGATGTCCGAGGCACAGTGGTTGGAGTCCGGTCAACAATGACAAGCCAGCCTAGTTCGGTTGGCTAACACTACCACTAAGCCCGACAACAGCACTGTGTACTTCGGTGTCCTCAACATTCACTCACTCACATACATGACCTCATTGCTTTGCATCCTGCAAGTTGTTGTCTTGAATACAGAAACACAGAGTTGTAAAGAAGATCCGCTGTTGATTTATTAACTCCAAAACAAAAACATGTCCTGGCTAGAGTTATGCCCTTACGACAGTTGTCACTAGTGCTTATGGGGAGTGTAGTCTTCTGCCACT
Organism: Fowleria isostigma; assembly: GCA_029814645.1. NCBI lineage: Eukaryota > Metazoa > Chordata > Actinopteri > Kurtiformes > Apogonidae > Fowleria > Fowleria isostigma. Next base: position 1,330 of record JAPTGZ010338421.1, on the reverse strand, counting down.
GATTCCCAATTCTCCTAACAGAGCCTTTAACCTTTATTTAACTTGGAAGTCCCTTGAGATAAAATTTCTCTTTCAAGGTGGACCTGGCATTACGCACTGATATTAGGATACAGTATAACAATGATGTGCACGGCACTCATCATTCTGTTACACTATATCCTAATGTCAGTACGACAGTATGCACCAGCCTCACAGAATTCCATATAATATTTATTTATTTAAAGGACATTGCATATTAATGAACATATACATGTAAATATGCCAGATTATGGCCACAGGCTAATTTCCATTTGTTGTCCCTGACAGGTTAACGGTGCCTTAAAGGTCACACTCAGTAAAACTACACAGTACACACAATAAAACATATTAAGAAAAACAACATTTAACATAACATCACAAGACTAAACACCAACACAGGACAGGAGTGATTCCACACCAGAAACTCAGAGGGGGGTGTCACACGCCAATTTACAAGTTTTACAAAATTACAGTATTAACATTATCAAAATATATTACGCAAACCCTAAAATGCTAGAATATACATACATACACACATACACTGTGTAGTGTATGTATTATGTAATATCCATAAACCTCAATCTCAAAATCCATGTTGGTGTTACAGAATTGCTGAAAATTCTGTGATATTCTCACGGAAGTGAAACTGATGTAAGTCAATGACAGGCATCAGCCAAAACCCTCACATTCAAATGTATAAATACATCAGGACCACTCATCATCTTACATTCAAGCGCACCATCAGTGGATGACCAGTGAACCTGACAGTCATTCAGTTCAACAAGCCCTACAGCCATCCCAGCTAGACCTCGCCTATGTGTTCAGTCCAGATCTCAGTATCACCCTACACATTAGTGCAGACAAGTTGTTTTGATAATCTGAGATGAATAACCTGTAAAATCTCAGTCAATTTAATTTCTCTTGTATTGGTCAAAATTAGTTCAATAAATTTGGACATATGGAATTATGTCACTTTATGTTTAACTATTCTTAAAAAGGTGATGTTACATTCCTGTTCATATATATTGAACTTAAAAGTTGACAGATATTAATTACCAATTAATTAATTGTAATGTTTAAAATGAACCTGAGATGTAATTCAGTAGGGGGTTCAATCACGTGACCTAGACCTGGCAAAACTAGCGTAAACAAGCTGTTTGACAACTTTAAGAAGCGACATCTCAGCGATCCTTCGACCAATATCAACAAAGCACACATCAAAATAATCGGAATTTTGTCGTTACACAGTGACATAAATGGCATGGAAATCCGGCTTACCAATCTTGAGATATTGTACTGAACATGCTGGAAA
>JAPTGZ010338413.1:0-11819 GCA_029814645.1 Fowleria isostigma | reverse complement strand
TTTTTGATTTATTTCGTACACAGACAAACAGACAGACAGACAGATAAACGCCGGCAAAAACATAACCTCCTTGGCGGAGGTAAAAATTAAAAATAAATGTAATACAATAAATAATTCATTCATCCATTCATTCATTTTCTGAACCCACTTTACCCTTACTAGGGTCATGGGGGTCACATCCCAGATACTTAAGGGCAAAGGTGGGGTACACCCTGGACAAGTCACCAGTTGTACAATAAATAATAAAAAATAAAAACATATATATACTGTATGAATGAAAAAAGTTAAATAAAAATAAATATAATACAAAAATACAAAAAAATAAAAAAATGCAAATATATTACATATACCTATTTTTTTAAAGTACTTCTGAAGTTCTACATCTGAAGAAATAATATTAAAACTCATAAATACCTATTTATCTAAAACTTCAGAATTACTTATATATATATATGTATACATGATATTTTTTTTCTTCCCCCCTACATATTCTGCTTTTCAAGTCTATGAATATTCCTTCCACCTGGTGCCTATACTCTTTTCCCGTGTCCTCGATGTCTGTCTGTCCTTCAGTCCTTTAGTATAAACTCATGTCTTCTTTGTCTGGGTAAAACCCTTAGTACATGCTGATACGCCTTGGGTATTTTTTTACTCCAGCCCAGATGCAGGCTGATGAACTTAGTTCTAGAACTGTCCACCTTAGATGTACTTCTACAACTTCTTTCCCAGGGGAACTTTTTCATGTTGCATCATGCAGGCAGTAATGAACTAAATAATCCCCAAGATGCTATTGGATCAGAGGTCAGGGTCACCTCTGACACCCCTCTAACCGCGACAAAGCCAAAGGACTGGGATCACAGCAGAGGTTCAGGTCTCCTTGTCCGTGTTCTGGGTCTGTTCTGACCCAGACCGGAATGTTGGTTCTTAATATTGAGAAATGACAACAGTTACTTTTAAAAATTTTAGCACTGCAAGAAGCGGAAATATATGGAAATGCGCAGGGCCCAACTTCCAATCACCAAACACTACATCTTATAGTTCATATGGAACCATGAAAAGACCCTGTCTGGGAGGAGATGAAATGGTTCTAGTATAGGGGTCTCAAACAAGCGGCCCGGGGGCCAAATGCGGCCCACCAAAGGGTCCAATCTGGCCCACAGGATACATGTATGAAATAAAAAATTACACTTAAGATATTAATAATTTTAGTTCAGGTTCCATGTACAGACCAATTCAATCTCAAGTGAATCAGATCAGTAAAATATTATCATAATAAGATATAAATATTCACAACTCCAAATTTTTCTCTTTGTAAATGTAAATATTTTCATGTAATTTTCCTGTATTAAAACAAAAACAAAATATCATTTCACAAAAAACATTAATAACCTGAAAAAATATGAACAACTTGAAAATGTTCTAATAGATGTAAGTGCAATTTTAACCATATTCTGCCTGTTACTAAATGTGTATATTTACAGATCCACTGTGTTCTGTAAGTTGTAATGCACAGGTGTAGATGATAAGCTGAAGTAAAGTATATTATTGTTAAAATTGCACGTATTTTTTCTTAAGAAATTTTAAGTTCATGTTATTTAGATTTTTAAGAAAACTTTGTACATGTAAACATTTTCATAATATATTTGTACTTTTCTAACTGTAATTATTTTCCTTGTCTGGCCCACTTCAGATCATATTGGGCTGAATGTGGCCCCTGAACTAAAATGACTTTGAGACCCCTGTTCTAGTACTATGGTCATGGTTCTAGTTCCTCTGCTGTGCGAATGCGTGAAAAAAGGGCCTAGATCCTGAAAAGGTTCTAGGAACTACAAAAGGTTAAAGGAGTTAAAGTATTATGCTTTTTACAAGGAAAACTGCATTTTAAAAAATTTCCTTGTGGTTTCCATAAACTTTAAATGCTATGTTTGGACCTGAATTCTTCATTAATGAAACTCCACAGGTCCATCTTCAAGTCCATTTATGACATGAATTGAAACAGCTCGTTTTGAGTGCTGACCTTTTAAATACAGTGACCACTTCATCCCCCACCCCCCTCCAGGATGTTGTAGATTTCAGGATACAGTATGCTGGTCTAGTGATAACAAAAAATTATAATTTATAATTAATAATGGCAACAACGGGAAACTGTAGCCTTTAGCCTCATAGGTCTGAGTCAGAGTCTGACCTGGAGCACCAGGACAACGACAAAGAACCGGTAAGAACCACGACTTCTGATACAACACCACGGTCACTCTCAAGTCCACTAAGTGAACCTGAGAATCTGTACAAATGCATTGAAATCATAATCAGACTGACCAGATATGTGTTAGAGGTCTATACATGTCTGTTCCAGATTGATGTGTAGAAATATTAGGTGTAAATATGCAGACCAGTGTTAAAGGTTTAGACATGTCTGTGCTAGAATGGTGTGTAGAAATATAATGTGCTTTAGATGTGTTTAAAACTGAACCAGAAATAACTGAATGAGCTAGCGTAGCATCTACCTCCAGCATTAAATATACCTGGAAATCTCTTCAAAATCACCAAAACAATAATCAGACCAACCAGTTAAGAGGTTAAAGGTTACACATGTCTGTCCTAGATTGGTGTGTAGAAATATTAAGTATAAATGTGCTTCAGATGTGTTCAAAACTGAACCAGAAATTACTGAATGAGCTAGCATAGCTTCTACCTCCGGCAGTGAAAATACCTGGAAATCTCCTCAAAATCACTGAAATCATCAGACCGGCCAGTTAAGATATTAAAGATCTAGATATGTCTTTATTGGACATGTGTGTTGAAATATTATGTGTAAATATGGTTTAGATGTGAACCAGGAATTAGCCGTATGGACTACAACCACTGTTTTCGATGCCATTACTCAGAGCCTTCGCCAGAAGTCTTGACCTTATTTGTACAAATGTGGCTACATAACTACATAACTGAGAAAACAAAACAAACTAAGAAGAAATTAAAACGGGGTGTAGAAATCCACTTTATTTCTACCAAAATGAATAAAAAGATAGATCTACAGCACCTGGAGGGTACAAACTCAAACTATATGAACCATTAGGGCCTACAAATGCACAAATAAAATAAATCAAAGGCTAAGAAAAGACGGTTTAGCAAAATATCACTCCTTTAAAGGAACTACAAAAGGTTAAAGGAACTACAAAAGGTTCTAGAAACTACAAAAGATTAAAGGAACAACAAAATGTTATAGAAACTACTAAAGGTTAAAGGAACTATAAAAAGTTACAGGAACTACAGAAGGTTACAGGAACTACAAAAGGTTCTAGGAACTACAAAAGGTCAACACTTCGACATCAGCATCCTCCAGGCGTGGACGCTGCTCTTTAAAGACTAACATCAGCTCTTGTTCTGTGCCGCGGCCTCAGTGGACGTGTGTTTGGGCTCCGTGCTCCTCATAGATTCAAACCTCTGGCACCTGTGCTGACGTCTTTGTACCGCCGTTCGCTTAGATAAACCCTCCAGCGAATGGTAACAGAGGAAAACTTGCTTCACTCAAACAAAGCAGTGAGTATAACAAAGACGGCGTTGCATCCCCGCGGACCGCCAGAACCCACATGTGTTGTGGATTCAAAGGCGGAACTCTCCCAGATTGAACGCTCACATACACAGGCGCCGCATTGATCCCGCCTCATCTTGTATTCCGATTTTGAAACTGCTACGATCTCGTGCATTGCAGATGGGTCGGTGCGATCCCGCAGGAAGCAGGTCTTTTCTGGAATCAACACCTTCTTCAACAGTGGTGATGAAACGGCAGCCCGCCTCGTGAATGACCCGCAGACATCAAGTGGCCCGCGCATGCATTTATTCCCTTTTATGAGCTGATAAACATGCATGTGCAGAAACCTGCCACGCGTGGCCCATGTCATCTGCATAATTCTCTTTAGGCTCCAATCACAGCTAATAAAGGAAATCAAGAACCCGCGGCATACGCGTCCCTCCCATTCTGCTGCGGATCAGCCTCGGCTTCATGTGAAGAACCGAGTGTGGAGAGAATGACAATGAACGCACGCCGCACTCAGAGGAGGAGAGGCTTCCCTCTAACACCCACAATCCCCTGCTCCAATCCAGAGGATCCTTCTAAATCCCCTAAGGATGGCAAGCTCCTCTGATCATGAACAAAGACCTCCAGAGTCTGTAGAGATGGAGCGCTGAGTTCACATCCACTGTTAGGTTCATTGTTCTTTCACTTCACAGTCCATTCATGACGACTGGAATCCAGATCTAAAGGCAGAGACTGGACCACGTCCGGAAAGGTCTGGGGATATTTGTCCAGTTCATCAGCCGGGTCCAGGGATTAAACCAGTCCAGTTCTGTCTGATCCAGTTCCAGCTGGATTAAACCGGTCCAGGTCCAATAGTCCGGTTCAGGTTTTATTATCCTTTTGATCCAGTTCTGTTAATGTGTCCATATGGTCCACACTCATGGGTCCAGGTCTGTTCCTGGTCCTCTATGTAAACATCTGGACTATGTACATATGTGTTTGTGTGTAGGTGTGTGTGTGTGTGTGTACGTATGTGTTTGTGTGTATGTGTGTGTGTACGCATGTGTTTGTGTGTAGGTGTGTGTGTACGTGTATGTGTGTTTGTCTGTGTGTGTGTGTGTGTGTGTGTGTGTGTGTGTGTGTGTGTGTGTGTGTGTATGTAGTTTTGGTTAGCAAACAGACTAGTGAAAACACTTAGTTAACAGGATCAGTATACTGTTCAATATTAGCGGTGACTGGTGGACAAATGTGTTCATACTGACCATATGAACCTAATAACTGTAATAATCAGATTACTACCATTATCTGATCAACAGATGTCATTATTCTGTTTACATAATCAATAATAATCAGATACTGATCAGAGTATCAGTGTGGAATGGGTCAGTGTAATTAGGTCCATGTGAACATACATGAACAGATCCATGAAGGGTCTAAGACGGAGCCCTGAGGGACCCCATCATCAATACAATCAAACACAGATGGATGATCAATAATGATCAGATTATTTCACAAATCAGATACTGATCAGAGTTCAGTGTAAACTTAAAACCCATCCTCCCTCCTGAGAGGAGGAGGAGGAGGAGGAGGGGTGGGTGGGAAGAGCCTCTCAGATCTGTGTTGTGAGTGTTTAATCTGATCCCTTCTATTTCTTTGGTTTCTGGTTTCTCTATAAAACCCTCAATAAAACCTGAAAAAACTGATTCAACTCAGAGGAATTAGAAACAGGAAGGGGAAATGAACCTTAGATAAAGACCTGATGGTACACCAGCACAGAAGGAATTACCAATGGAAACAGGATGGACTGAGGATCTGCAGACCATCAAACAGCATCCTTTAAACCAGTGGGAGGAAACATGAGGCCTGTGGGCTACACCCGGTCCAAACCCGGTCCAAAGAGTCCATTCACCTACAGGATGAATGTGTACCAATGACAGTCAACAATGTCAGAGTCATGTCCGTTCAGTTCCACATAGACCAATGTCATCTACAGTCAATAATAACACAAGAACACAGAAATAATGACAAATATAAATGTTCTTCTGACAAAATCATGTGCTGAAACTGTTCTTTCAAATGCAATGTATATAAATAAATAAAACAAACCTGAAATGTGCAATTTTAACAATATTCTCAACTTATTACTTATTACATGATAGACAATGTTACACAAACATGTGGAAACAGACACAAGATTGTTACAAGTGCACAAATGTTTCTCATGAAATTAAATTTTTTTGAGGTTATTCACATCTTATTTTAAAAATGTAATATTTTCATAATTTAACAAAGGGTTGTTTAGTTGAACACAGAAAAACAACTTGTAGTTGTGATTATTTAAATGTTATGTCATTACTTTACTGGTCCAGCCCACTGGAGATCACACCACGTTAAATATGGAACTGAACCAACATGAGTTTGAGAGCCCTGGGTTAAACAGACGAACGGACGGACATTTATAAAAGGCTCAATTCATTAAAAACACAGTGATACAGAGGAAACAGACAAGGAGGGATGATTTACTCAGAGAACAAATGTCTTCACAAACATCACACACATTCACACAATTCATCACCTGGGGCTTGTTGCACGAAACTAGAATTCCATCATCCAGGATCAATGACTAATGCCGGGCTCAACAAATCCAAAACAACCCATCCAGGCTCAATCAGTTGCACAAAGACCTAGCCAGGATGAATGGACACGGATTCATCAACTCAGGTTTAACCGATCCTGGCTTAGTGCGTGTACGCAGCTCCTCAAATAGACCCCCAACATTGATTACCAATTCACTGATTCATGGCAACCCAAGCGGCATACCCTTCACTGTTGGAGGTGGAAACTCTCATGGAGGTGAATGAGGAAGTAAATGATGATATTAAAAAGAACAACAATGCTGCTACCAGAGTTATAAAACAACGCAAAAAATACCGGAAAACGACTGAAGACCACCTGAATGTGTAAGTAGTACAAATACACACTCACTACTCCACTGAAACAAACACAATTACAACACAAAGAATTAATTTGTGTAAATGTAGTTGTATCTGATAATGAATCATGTGAAATTCTAAGTGAAATTGACTGTAGATGTGAGTGAAACTGTAAATGTAACTCCATCAGACTGTAGAACTGATAAATTAACTCAGTGAGTTAGGGAATTTACTTTTAGATAAATGAAGTTCATCTTATCTCATCTAATGTTATGTTATCTAACCTCCTCATGATTAATAAGTATGGTGAACATGACTTTCTGATATTGTCCATTAATGAACACTGTGAATTATTTGTGATGTGCACTGACTGGTTTAATCATCTTTATTTTATTATTTCAGATGTCTCAAATGCTGACTGTCTCATCAATGTTGGATCAAAGTGTCTTGTCTCAGTCCAACAGTGCTTGGCTGGTCAAGGACCAATATGTGTTACATTATTTTAGTTAACATGTATGATTTAAATGTAACTTAAATATATCCTGCATTGACAGAAGAATGTGTTTTTTGTGTTGGAGGAAGGTTAACGCATCCATTAATCTCTCCTGCATTTATTTCAGAATATAATGACCTTTGAATGTATATGTATTCTTCTGTTCTATAATATACTTTGATTTGGTTCTTGTTCAGTCTCTGTATGACTTCAGTTTTAAAGGAGCTAATGGTTCACATGTTGTTGATCCTTATTCAATAATGGAACATCATGTTACTTTTTGATGTGTATTTATATTTAGAATGCATATATAATCTATAGGAAACTCAATTATTTCAGTACAAATAACATAGGGAAAGGGTCAATGAGATCAAATTCCTTGGAGTAACTATACACAAGACGGTACGTTGGAAGGCACATATAAACCACATTAAAGTTAAAATATCAAAATCCTTAGGGAATTATTGCTAAAGTCAAAAAATTACTGAACCCATATTTGTATCTGCTGTTTAGTTCTCTAGTTCTGCCCTATATGACTATATATAATCATATTTGACTCTATTTGACAAACTGCATAGAGGTGTGGGGGAATACTTACATAACTAATATAAATCCAATCACCATTATTCAGAAAAGGCCAATACCAATGATCAATAAAGTGTCCTACAGTGAACACGTCTGTCCCCACCTCTAGCCCAAGTAGGTTTGGCACACTTACTCAGCCAATGGCTGACTGGTTTACACGCATGGCTGGTATCCCGTAAACTTGAGTTTGATCCTGGCTTGGTGCTCTTCTACTTGTCACCCTTGAATTTGCTGAAACGCAAATCCATTTATCTTTGATGGTAATTTTTACTGTGCTAAAACAGAATGTCATCCACAGTACCGGGGTTTCATCTCTTTGGACTAAACTCCTGCACCGCCTGCAGAGCTAGACGTGTGCTCACTGGACGTGTGTTTGCTGGATGCATTTGTGACTGACACAGATGAGCATTTTTGACACCCTGGACAGAAAGGCCATTGTCTGTGACGTCCACAGGTTTAGAATGTCCTCTCCATCCCAGAACAAGTGTCCCTCAATGTAGCGCTGGACCTCGTCTTTCTCTAACGTCTTCTTCACTTTCATCCTCCCACTCACTAAACTCATCTCTTTTTCTTTCTCCGGTTTTAGGGTGATTTTACAAGATTGTAAGAGCACTATAGTAACAACAGGTGTAAACCTGTTAGAGACCATCCTGCATAAATGAGGACTTTACATGTGTTTCATGAACAGCGATGCGTAATGGAGACAGTGACTGAAAATATAGGAGACACATCAATGGAAATAGACCGCTATATGGAAGAAAATGGATACGCCAGGAACTCTGAGAGAGAGAGAGAGAGAGAGAGAGAGGGAGAGAGAGAGAGAGAGAGAGAGAGATGCAATATGTTGCGGTGCTTAGAGCACACTGCGTCTGGCACCGTGACGGGAATGCACGGTGCCTGACGCGCACCAGGCACTGCGCTGGTCTTGGTTGTGTCAGTGTGTTTGAGTCCAGTGTCCGTCTGTGTTGGAGAAATGATGAACTACTGCGATAGATTCACGCCGGTCTGTGGATCTCTGTGCGTAATGCATCCACAAGGCTGTCAATGTGGAGGGTGAAATATGTTTAATAAATATTCCCTCATTCATTCATAAATTTCAGAGGAGGGTGAAAAGAGTGAAAAGCGTTCATTAACACATGCAAACCTCCTTTGCTTGTCTTTTTGAGACGTATTAGATATAGATGCAGTTTTTTTTTCCCTTCCTTCCACTGGCACCCCCTCCAGAAGGTGGCGCCCTAGGCAGCCGCCTAGTCAGCCTATGCCACGGGCCGCCCCTGTTTCCATTTGTGGTGACTGTTGAGAGAGGTAAGATTAAATAAATCCTGGAACTTAGCCTGGTCTGGACCAGGCTTAACCCACAAACAAAATTTCCATGATAACCTATGTCAAAACATATTCTGCTCTCACCTATCCTAGTTTTGTGCAACCGAATGACAGCTAGTTGATGAGCAACATAGCCCGGCTTAATCCCTTACCCTAGTTTTGTGCAACAGGCCCCTGAACACACAACAACAACAACAACAGCAACAACAATAACAATAACAATAACAATAACAACAACATAAGACCCATGGCCCAAACCTCACAACCAAACGGTCCAGTGTGGCCCACAGGACGAATATGTTCAGTACAGAAATTAAATATTATAAAAGTTATATAAAAGATATGACTATGTCCAACAGTTACATCAAAGTGACAGATACTTATGAACAAACAGAACCACAACAAAACCAGGTTCAGCCACTCAAACTGACTGTTTTGACCTAAAACTACAAGGCCCAGGACAAGAGGTCACTTCCTGTTTACACCCAAAAACTACTAGGCCTGGGACAATGAGGTCACTTCCTGTTAACACCCAAAAACTACAAGAACCAGGAAAATGAGGTCACTTCCTGTTGTGTAGTAGACAGGTAGAGGAAACCAGGAGATAGTTAGTGTTCGGAAGATCTATAAACCACTTGTGGTCTAGATTAGACTGGTTTAATCTGGATTAGACTGAGTTATTTGGATTAGACTAGTCTGGTCTGGATTAGACCTGTCTGGATTAAACTGGTTTATTTGGATTAGACTGGTTTAGTCTGGATTAGACTGGTTTGTCTGGGTTGGTTTAAATCCACCAGTGGAAGGAGACAGTGACTGGACATGTGGAATATTGGATATAAAACTGAAACTACAACGATTTACCAGGTATTTCACATATCCATGTATGCAGATAATAATCTATTATATATTAAAAAAAACAAATATATCCCCAAATATCCATGTATGCAGATGATACCATATTATAAATTAAAAAAAACACATATCACTTATCGGCAGCAAACTTGACAGTTACATTTTAATTCATTATTTCTTTAACAGTAAACATTCAGCTCATGTCTGGAAATAGATATGTAACAGGTCAGATATCCCTGTATGCAGACAATACTGTGTTATATAGAAGAAAACCCACATATATCCTTAAATATCCCTGAATGCAGATGATATTCTAAAACCACATTTAAGACTGAGGTTCTTAATTAGTCAATATAGCAACAATCCTGGAAAAAAAATAGCATTCCATCCTATGTCTTGTTTAGGTTGTTATTCATTTTAATGTCTGGTCCAACTAAAGGTACAATTGTTTGTACAAATATAATGGCAACACAAATATCTACTAGTGGTTTAATTTCAGAGCTGATATCTATCCATTTTCTATGGTTTTATAAATAATAACCAAAATCACATCAGTTCTTACATCAATATCTATGACATTGTACTGACAAAAACAGTGCTTTTACACATTCCATGTTTTCTTGTCTGTCTGATTTAGCAACATGATACACACAGGAGTCAGAATTGGAATGTATAAACATTGTTTTGATGACTGTATATAAGAAATCTACATATCCCCAAATATCCGTGTATACAGATGACACTCTACTATACATTAAAAAAAACCACATCACTTATCAGCTGCAAACTTGATATTTTCTTTTTGGTCCACCATTTCTTCAACAGACAACATTCTACTGACATCTGAACACAGACACACAGCTCCTGGTTCACCACTCGGGGTGGGTCATGTGGGGTTAATGGGTCTGATTAGAACCAGTGTGACTGTTACTGTGACCCTCATCCCCGTGGCCTGCTGTATCTGCTATTATTTAGTACCAAATGTGCATACTTACATGTGAATATGACCAGGACGGTGCGCAGCAGCAGGTCCACCGCTGTCTCCCACCGCTCTGACACACGGGCCACCACAGGGGGGATGAGAATCTCTGCTGGGACGTAGAACTGCAGTGCAAAGGTGATGAAGATACCAAAGCAGTAGAGCAACTTCACTGCCTGGTATGTCCTGCAGAAAAATGACAAGACAGGGTGAGACTGCGGATGGAGGTAAACGAGGAACGACTGGGGGGAGGTCCGGCTGAGGAGTGCCAAACTGACTGCGTCTCCCACAGGCCACCAGTTGATCCCAGGCGCCACACTCAACTGGATGTCTGTGTTAAACTAAATACAAACATTGATTCTTCTGTTTCTTCTTTTATAGACAGATGCTGATGATGATGGTTTCACCCTCATTGAACAGCCAATCTACTCCATCATTAGCAGCATCGGCCACTCACAGGAGCCTCCTCTAACACTGTCCATCTGCAGCAGGGATGACACAATAGTCGCAATTCCACAGTGTTTGGATTAACCAACTATTATCCCCAAAGCACAGACGCAGCCTCACCACCAGCCTCGTCTACACCACCCGGCCTCGTCCTCATCACCCGGCCTTGTTTACACCACCCAGCCTCATCCACACCACACAGCCTCGTCCTCACCACCCAGTATATTTTCACCACCCGGCCTCGTTTACACCACCCGGCCTCATCCACACCACCAGCCTTGTCCACACCACCCAGCCTCATCTACACCACCCGGCCTCGTCGTCACAGCCGTCATCCCAGAGTTACCCTGCCGCAAATGTGGGCCTTCCTTACCTCTGACAGTTGTTTATATTCACAGACATGAGTCGTGCTATCTGCAGAGGGGAACAGTGTGGGTCTGGTTTAGAAGATTACACCTGGGCTTAGTTTGGAAACCATGTCTGTACATGAATACGGGATGAGAAAACACCATTACCCCACAGAAGGCATGGCCAGAAAAATATTTGGGTGATTCTCCAACTACAGTAAAGAAGAAGTAAAAAAAAGTACAGTAAAGTAGAATTAAATATACTCAAAATACACAATATAAAATGGTAATTTTGGTCATGATATTTTTCAGAAAATCCAACACAAAATATTTAGATTTGTTCTAC
>JAPTGZ010338339.1:0-11834 GCA_029814645.1 Fowleria isostigma | reverse complement strand
ATAATACATTTTCACAGTTTTTTCCTGAAGTAGTGATGATTGTAGCCACTGGAAAAAGAAACAACACACTGGAAAAACTAAGTGTTCCACAGGTAGAACTAGTAACATACGTATATCTGTTTTTTTGCTAGTAGGCATGCAAGGAGGAAAGAGTTAAAAGTCAAAACTCGAGACCATTCACAGGAAGATGGAATGACATTATATAACCTCTGGATATCCCAGAGGTCGTTGGATTGATCATCAGGTCACGTGAACGCGGTGATTGCATCTGCTTGTTCTCGTTAGGCTTGGGTTGACGCTGATAGTCATCACAACGCTGAGCCCAGAGTAATTACTATGGCTAATTTTCCACATTGCATAGAAAGCAGCTTAGGATAATTAACTGGCATGTCTTCAGCGCCTTCCAGTAATTGATTACTTTTGTCTGATTAGGTAATAATAGCCATGAAAATAAGACAACCAGATTGCAGAGATTGCAGACCCTTGCTCCCTTAGATCATGTTTACCACGCTGAATAATTCAGTTAAACGCACATTCACTTCCACTAAATGAAACATGTTTACACTACGCTGTAAAATATACTCCAGGATGTGGATTCATGTTTCCATCAGCTGTAGTGTCAAAGTGGATGTGATTTCAGCATCAGTACTGTCAGTTTAATAACAGACAATGGACTCATGGGTTTTATTTGCTTTATGTGTGGTTTTATGTGGTTACAAACACATGTGGAATATACAGTGCTGTGTGAGTTATTTTCAAACTAATGATGGGAATCTCCGGTTACCTCACGATACGATACAATACGATACAGTACGATATCATACGTGATACATCGCTCATGATAACAATAATATCTCGATATGGCGATATTGTGATTATGGAAATATTGTTCTTAATAACCTTTGATATATCTGTGTTTATAGAGGTGAAACAAAAACAAATTAACTAACCAAAAAATTCATGTTTATGTTTTGGTGCATAATTTAACCAGAGTATAAATACTAATAGTGCAAAAACAATGACACTGTTTTAGTTCAACAGAACTGTAAACAGAATTTTTTTTTTTTTAACCCTGTAAAGCCTGAACCATTAAATAACTGACACTAAATTCCAATTCTTTGAAACTGGAACCATTATTCTCAACAACCCCCCCCCAAATTAAAAATTTCAAATATTAATTTTCATGCATGAGTTAGGGCAATTTGTATTATATATGATGCATCGGGTGTCAATGGTCAAATACATATATTATGTTTTTGTTTGTAAAAAAAAACATAACAAACATATCTAACAAACTGGTAATTCCAGACATTTTCCAGTGCTACTATTATTCAACAATGAGAAATCCACTATTGAGAGTCTGGAAGAGATTATGTAGTATCACTGGAAAGGCCTCTAGTGAACTCATTACGGCCCTCTGGTGGATTATCCATGTATTGCATGTATCTAATTGTATACGTCAGGTTTTTCAAGGAAAAAAATACTCAAAATTCATCTATCAAATATGATATGTTTGGCATTATAGGGTTAATGTGTCTGACAAACAGTGACACAATTTTAAACAATGTGATATCGTGACACTTTTAACTGGTGAGTTGTACGCATAATAAGGTTTCATCGTTATTAACCCCCTATCCAACCTGAATTGACGTGTCACATACGGTGCACTGAGGGTTAGGGTTATGTGAACCGGTCGGAGAGCTTGGTGTGCATTGACACACCCTTAAATGGAGTTGAATAACATGTGAAAGGTTGAAAATGTGTACATATAGCACAACAAATACCACGAGAACTGGCCTGGCATACAGTGTAGTTTCATCAGATCAGTCTCATTTTAAACTCATTCAGATAACGTAACATCTCATGTCTCTACAGTGTATTAAGGCTGCATGATAATAGAAAAACACTGACATTGTGATATTATTTAACCCTGCAATATATACTGCAATATGAAAAAATACTCAGGAGGATATAATAGCAGTGTGGTCCTGATGTAAATGGTCAAACAAATGAGTTGTGTTTCCTCTCGTTGTGTCAACAGGCGTAAGACCCTGCTGACCCTGAACATGTGTTGCAGTATCATCCTTCTGTCGCTGAAATAATTTCAGATAACTGACTTTGCCCTTCTTTTTGGCACCAAGTCTTTGTTTTTGGTGATTTTCTCTTGTTCGTTGCTCATTTTTCAATGTTGTTACCGGCAACTCGCTTCATGTGCAGGGGCGAGGTCTGTTTCAGCAAACTGATTAAGAAACGTACCCTTGAAATTAGACGAGAACACACTAGTTCATTTGCCAGGACCTGCGATGTGACTACTGTGCACACGTACATCACGATGACGAGGCTCAAATAATATACTGTGCCGCTTTACCGTGTACTTTACTTTACTTTACCGTGTATTTTTGTGAGATTTGGATTTAAATGATGCCGTTAGATCTTTTAGTTGAACTTCACTGCTTGAGTCCGCCACACTAGTGCCATTGTTTGTTTTTTCTTCTTCAGTGACATCGACATTCAAGATTACTTGTTACTGTTATTTAAAAGTAATTCCTTACCTTATAATATTACTATCTCAGAATGGTAATGCGTTACATGACTCCTGTATTACTTTTGAGTTACATACAGACTCCTGTCATAAATGCCCCTCATGTGTGTTTGAATTCTTCAAAAAAGAAAACGATGATCATAAATGGGTACAAATGTTATGTTTACATTCATTACTTGCACTAAAAGCCAGCAGTTACTGCGGCAGTGTGTGTTATGTTAAAATTTAACATGAGTTAACAGTTAAATATAAATATTGAAATTGTGATGGTGATATGTGTCAATTATACATCCAATAAATGGTAAATGGTCAGTACTTATATAGCGCTTTTCCACACGTTAATAGTGTTCAAAGCGTTTTACATTACAAGTCTTACATTCACGCACACACTCATACACCAGTGGGGGGGGGCTCCCACTATGCAAGACACTACCTCACAACTTACTGGGGGCAATTTAGGATTCAGTGTCTTGCTCAAGGACACTTTGACATGTGAACAGCTGGAGGCGGGATTTGAACCACCAACCCTTTGATCATTGGACAACCTGCTCTACCAACTGTGCCACAGCTGCCAATATTAAAGTAATACTCCAGGGGTCTGGCCTTCTGCAGTCTGACACTTTGGCCCATGGGAAAATACAGCTGGTCTATGGTGTCAATACACAGGATAGAACTATTAATGGGTGCAGCTGTTGAACCTCAGTCGTTCCTGTCAAAATCCAACAAATAACATCATGATATTACACATTAGATCAAACTTTACAGGCTAAAACACAGGATATTTATTTTACATGGATGGGTTGGACATTAAAAAATGGACTGAATTCATAATAGTGATGATAAGCTTCAAGGTTTCCTCTTTTACTCATTCATTTGGTTCTTCATATGTTTGTTCTGTTCTTGTTCTGTGATGCACTTTGTGACCTCGTACAGATGCTACATGTACATAAATAACGATGACTGATTCAAACTTTACTCCAGCTGTCACTTCACAGTGTTGGTGGAGATTATAAATAACACATTTATGCGCTGATGTCTGAAAAGCCAAATTCCTGTTCCTCTGGCCGGGGAAGGTTTTGACTCAAACAACCTCCCAAAATCTCTTTATCCTTTTGACCTGACGGGAATGTTCCCTCAGCGTCAGCAGCCTAATCCGTGCCTCTCGCCAAGCAATCTGACAAACACAAACAATGTTTATTGTGCATAAACAGAGCTGTGTCAGTTTTATCAAGATAAAATCCTAAACATCTGTTCGACCTCGCGACAAGGTTTAAATAGTGACATGAATTACACTGGCTGATTGTGTGCACTTGTGTGAAGTATGTATGGAATCTGCTTGATGAGTTGGGTTGTATAAATGTGGCCATGTGTGCATCGTGATGAGTTTTCATTAATCTTTAGATGATATGTACAACCCTCATAGTTGCTTCTGCAGGACTCAGAAACTCTTCCTTTCCCTCCACTATCAGGCTCTTTAACAGCTGATAGGAGTCGACAACAGCCACATTAACTAATTGCAGTGCTCACACTTTCAACTGTGAACTGTTTATGCACCTTATTTACATATACGTACACCAGGGTCTCAAACATGAGGCTCGAGAGAAGAATTTGTGAAATACAAAAATGACACTGAAGATATTATCATGGATGGACAGACCAATCTGATCTAAAGTGGGTCAGACCAGTAAAATACCATCATAATAACCTATAAATAATGACAAACTAAAAAAAGTAAAATTACATGAAGATGTTGACATTTATAAACTATCTTTTCACAAAAAAAAGTGAATAACGCAAAATGTTTTAGGAAAAATAAGTGTATTTTTACCAATATTCTGCTTGTTATTAAATGTTTTGTGTATTTTCAGATCCACTGTGATCTGTTGTAATGAACGTGTGTAAATGATAAACTGAGACATCGTATTGTTAAAATTGCACTTATTTTTTCATAAGAGATTTCAGGTTATTCGTGTTATTCACATTTTTAAAAGATAGTTTGTAGATGTAAACATTATCATTATGTTTTGTGTATTTTTTCACTCTTATTGTTGTACTGGTTCAGATCATACTGGACTGAATGTGGAACTGAACTCCCATGAGTTTGACACCCCTGACTTGTACTATTCTGTTTCTCTCTGACACTTTCTATCATACACGCATACATCAACAAGGATTAAACAGTTTATATCAGTAGATGGTTTTGGTAGATGGTGGATGTTTTGGTCTTTATGGGTTAAGAACTCTATTTTAGTATCACTTATAGAAAAAATATAAGTGGTTATTATGTAAAGTTATATTTCTGACATATATGTAAATGCATTATTAACTTTATTAATAACTTCCTGAGATTCAGTAATGCATTTTTGTCCTTGATAGGGGATAAGCGTTTTACCTCCTTGTTTTAGTGTAAAAAGGTAAAATTACATGAAAGTTTATACAGACAAACTATCCTTTCACAAAAAATGTGAATAATCTAAACAACCCTGAACAACCTGACATTTCTTAAGAAAAATAACAGCAATTTCAACAATAAAAAAACCTGTAAAATAAAAAAAAACCTGTTACTTAATGTGTTGTGTCCACTGTGAGCTAGAAATTGTAAAAATCACAATTTAGCATTTTTTGCACAAAAGCAAAGAGAAAATTTTGGAAAAAAAGAGAAAAATAGAGTTATTATTTATAAGTTATACTATTGTTTTGCTGATCCGGCTACTTGAGAGTATTGTGCATATTGGACATTATGTGGCCCCTGAACTAAAATGAGTTTAAACTCCGGCCATAAACAGTCGTGTGTTAAACTCTGATTGTGTCTGAAAAGGTCATCAGATATTTAATTTTCACAGTCGCATAAAGTAGGCAACTATAAATGATGTTTTTTTGATGCATTTGTGTGTTGTGTTTACCTCTGCTGTATCCCTGTCACGTTCAGGTTCTGGTAAACGCCGTCGGAAGCAGGATCAGTGCTGTGGTCACCTGAACTCGCTGTCAGCCATCAAGTACGCCATCGTCTCCCTCTACATCCTGGTTCTTCTCACCATCTTTGGACTCTGCCTGGCAGGTAGGATGTGTCAAGATCACATCAGACTGTTTCTAATCACTGCTGTAATGTAGTAGTCTGATGAAAATGCAATGGAAATCTACCACAGAGCACAAACAGATGGTGGGTTTTAAGTGTATTTGACATACTGTAAATGGTAAACTGTAGTATATCACCAGAAATACTACAGCAGAATACAGTAGAAATACTAACAAAAAACACTAGACTCAAAAAACTGTGTAGTTATGAGTAGTTTAGGGTGATAATGAATCAGAAAAAAATGTTTACTTCCATGCAAATCAATATTTAGAAAAAACCTCCTTTATTGCCTTTCATGATACTATTACTACTATTATAACTGTTTAAGCAGTATTTAAGATGTGCTGTGATGATACACATATAGAGGTGGTTTTAGGTAAGTATTCATGTAATTTTCTGGTTTAGATGAAAATAATAACATTTCCAAAGTAATGAACCCTTTTTACAGGGGTTCATTTATCAGTATTTATTAATGTCAGTGGAAAATAGAAATAATTCTTCTGTATTTACATAATATACTAGTGATAATTACTAGTGCAATGAACCAGCATTTACCAGGTAAATATTAGTAAATATGGGTCTGTATAAGGAAGGCTTCTTTCATAGGATAAGACTATAACAGCTAGACTTTCTGCCTCTTTAAACATCACTGTGTCTTCAGCTGAAGTACAAAGTGACCCCAGTGATCCTCTCTTTCATTCCCTACATTAGTCACACTATGTCAACTTCTCAAGTTTCAGTTTAATAGTCAGGTCTTCATCCACTAAACTGCTGCCACTCGTGTCGAGTTGTTTGCAGAGACTCCATGAAGTCATGTATCTGTTCAACAGAGCGTATATTAGACATGTGAATATCTACATGTGAGAAATACGGAAACAGGAATACAGCCACGTAAAAATGATCTATACAATTCACTGAAATGAGAGTCTGGAGACATCTGTAAAAGCAATCACTATATAAGATCAGTGGATCTACCTCCATATGGTGTTTATGCACAGCTGAACTCTAAATCCAAATTTTATTATCATATAGAACTTTAGCAATTGTTGTGGATTAGTATTTGTGTCAATATTAGTATCAGTATCAGTATGAGTATTACCATATACTATTATATTATACTATTATATACTATATATTACTATATATTATATACTATTATACTATATATTATACTATATATATTACCGTAAGTATCAGCATTAGCATCAGTATTAGTGTTAGTGTCGTTATCAGTGGTAGTATTAATATTCAGTATTAGTATCAGAAATAGGATTAGTACTAGTATTAGTATTAGTATCAGTATTAGTATTACGACGAGTATTAGTATTAATACTAATATCAGTATTAGTGTCGGTAATAGTATGAGTATTAGTATGAGTACTAGTATTAGTATTAGTATCAATATTAGTATAAGAATTAGAATCAGTATTAGCATAAGTAGCAGTATTAGTATGTGTGTTAGTATTATAATAAGTATTACTATGTTAGTACTAGTATTAGTATGAGTATCAATATTAGTATAAGTATTAGTATCAGTATCAGCATAAGTATCAGTATTAGTATGTGTGTTAGGACTAGTATTAGAATGAGTATTAGTGTGAGCATTAGTACTAGTGTTAGTATGAGTATTCGTACTACTATAAGTATGAGTCTTGATATTAGTATTATTATCAGTATTAGTATGAGTATCGGTATTAGTGTTAGTGATCAAAGGGTGTGTGTCCTTTATTCTTAGGTGGTGAAACAGTGTACATGCAGAAACTTTAAGCAGATTAAACTGTGTAAAGTAAATGGTGACAGTCGATGCATGTGTTCCAGTGTTGTGCCTGTCGCTTAAACTCAGAGCGCTGTGTCTATACTTTATCCTCTATAATCACTATGACATCATCATCCCTGTAGGACCTAATATAATAAGGCCTCTGCGGTTCACAGAGTACACACATGCACCATAAACCCTCCTAGTTAGTCTTAGGTAACACTCTGGGATGTGGCTGAAACTGTACACTCCACTCAAACTGTCTGTTCTGGTTTAACAATGAGGAAACACACTCACACAGAAAATTAATAATCATTTGAACCTAAGTCCAGCTCATCAGGTCTGGTTTTATTGACTTGGAAAAATAAACTGGAGGAGTAACTGCGATACCTGGGACGTGGTTCGGAAAAAAATCTGGTTTCAATGCCAGGAGTCGCACATATCCTCTGTTTTATGCAACTTCACTGTGTCTTTGAAATAAGTTTTCCATGCACGGTGCACATTTGACCTCTGGGTTTGCTAATGCGGCGCTCAGGACATGTGTGGCACGTTTGAACTGGATTCCCACATGAGGAAGTTGGAATTTGTCACAGCGTTTTGAAGCGTGACACGCCGGGCCTTTTACACAGACGGGGATCGGATAAAGCATGACCGGGTTTTAACTGGTGTGGTCCTGTACTTCTATGAGAACGTTAGGGTTCGACCTGCTGATGGAAGGTTGACTGATGCAACACGGAGAAGATTTAAGTGATTCACTATGGGATTTATAAGACCATGATAGAGACGCACACAGGTCTGTTTATCAAGACCAGTTGGATGAATGAGGACAGGAAGTAGAGTCTGGAGTGAGTTAACACAATCTAAACCCATAAAGACCCAGTGTTACTTTTGAATCAGTTCCCATATGATTTTTTTTTTTCTCTCTTTTAAACCTTTCTTAAGTGATTTATCACCATTTATTACAATATTGTTTTTTCCAGTCCAAATCAGGTATTATCCATTATTTAACCCATAAAGAACCAAATAGCCACTGGTGACTAAAACCATTTACTGATCTAAAATGGTCAATAACTGTTAATCCATTAATTCTATCAATACGTGTAAATAATTGATATAAAATGCAGTTTTTCATCTTTTCATGGTCATCAGATATGAGCCATGTGGACATTCAGAGGCTCTGTAGGTACCGTGGAAACACTGTCATCTTCTACAGCTTTGATTCATCAGTAAACCCCATGGAGTTGGATCAATGACAGTGGATGGACACACTAGTTTGTGTTTAGTTGCTGATATATTTTGTTGAAAAAGTAACTTTTTTCTAGTTTTCTCTATTTCTGATATTATAATAACCAACATTATTCTGAGCTTTAATAAACATTTACATAATCAGTGAATGAAACAAAGGAAAATATCTGATTTTCACTGAAAAAACACAAAATACAGAATAGAATAATATAACAAATTGTGATAGATTGCTTAATAAAGCTTAAATAGAGAGAGATTTATTTGGGAACTGCTACAAACCGTGTCTCTATGGGTTAAAACAAGAAAAATAATGCAAAACAACACTGTCTACATGGGAGGAAGATGTGAGTTTATATTGGTCAATTCTTCAAGTCACTAAACCACTTTACTTTAAACTCATCTACATGTAAATCACAAGTGACTTTTTCATAAAACACTGTGTCCATCCACTGTCACTGATTCAACTCCATGGGTTTTACTGCTGAATCAATGTTGTAGAAGATGACAGTGTTTCCATAGTAACTACAGAGCCTCTGAACATCCACATGGGTCATATCTGATGACCATGAAAAGATGACAAACTACATTTTACCTGAATTATTTGCATGTATTGATAAGATTAATGGATCAAAACTTATCAAACATTTGAATCAGTAGATACTTGCTCTCGTTTAGGTCTTTACAGGTTAATTACCTTGAATCTAATGTTGAATGATTCATATTAGTTATTTGGGTATTTGGTGTTTGTTTCAAAAGCTCACAATGAACAAAAATAATTAATTAGTAATTCACCAAACCTTAATTAACCCATAAAGACCCAAACAGCCACCGTTGACCAAAGCCATCTGCTGGTCTAAACTGTTAAATAACTGTTGATCCACTAATTCTATCAATACATGCAAGTAATTGGTGTAAAATACAGTTATTCATCTTTTCATGGTCGTCAGATATGACCTATTTGAACGTTCAGAGGCTCTGTAGTTACCATGGAAACACTGCCATCTTCTACAACATTGATTCACCAGTAAAACCCATGGAGTTGGATCAGTGACAGTGGATGGACACACTGAATTTCATGAAAAAAATCACTGATTTACATGTAGATGAGTTTGAAGCCAAGTCATATTCTGAATAAATCTCATGTAGGAAAGTGGTTTAGTGTCTTTGAAGGATAGAGCCATGTAAAATCATAACCACCTTCAGATAAACAGTGTTTGTATTTTGATATTGTGTTCATGTTGTTGTAAACTGCACACAATTTTTCCTCTGTTTTTGACATGATAAACCTTAAGTTTAACGAGCTTTTATGAACATCAACAAATTACATAATGGAAAATACCTGATTTTGACTGAAAGAATGCAAAACACAGAAGTTAATAGTACAGTAAATGGTAACAAATCACTTATTAAATGCTAAATATAGAGATAAATTCATTTGGGAGTTGCTACAAACATAGTTGTAGGTAAATGTGGAGCTTATTATCGAACTAATCATCCATAAATCTGTTTTTATACACACCTTCTGGAGCCTAATACCCACCATTGGCTTCTGTTGATGCAGATAATTTGTAAAATATCTCAATCTGTGTTTTATAATGAAAACTATACTAGACAAATGATTAACATTTATCCTTTTTTTCCATAACTTTCCAACTTTTCCACTTTCTTTTGAATGTTTAAATTGTGCTTTTTCATGCTTTTATGATCATACTGTAACTTTCTACTGAATCAAAGCCTTCTCCTTCAGTATTTTCTATCTGATCAGTGGATGACCAGGGTCTGGATTCTTCACTTTTTTCTGGGGCTGTAGATGCTGTTTCAGCCGCTGACAGGACTTCGATATGGAACCACAAACAATATGTCTCTCAAACGTCATGTCCTCCTGTGATTGGCACAAAATGAGTGAAACTGTAATGTGGAAATTTGGACGTGTGAGTTATGGAAATCAGCATGAGCTTGTTTTGTCATATCGCTCACGGTGCAGTAAGAAATTCCAGTCTTTAGAGCTTACACCGCTGCAGTCCCTCCTCGGGGCTGATTTGGAAAAAACCCTGGCGTGATGCCTCCGCCGCCTCGTGGCCAAGTCACTGGTGTGTATGTGTCTCAATATGAGCGAAGGTTTGGAGGTGTGTCAGACTTTACGGCTGTTACCTTTAGTGAACCCTGCTGTGGCCTCCTTGTAAATGTCAGCTCTGCGTTATTAGGTAGAAGGGATGGGAATCAAGAACCGGTTCCCAGTAGCTCAAACCCTTGGACTCATTAGTCTGTTTGCTTAACGATTCTACTTCTCGGTTCTGCAACGTCATCCCGTCAAATGCATCATCAGGTCATTTCCACATTTTAGACTCCTCTAAAGTCTGGTTGTATTTCAACA
Source organism: Fowleria isostigma (assembly GCA_029814645.1). Lineage (NCBI taxonomy): Eukaryota > Metazoa > Chordata > Actinopteri > Kurtiformes > Apogonidae > Fowleria > Fowleria isostigma. Next base: position 841 of record JAPTGZ010338339.1, on the reverse strand, counting down.
GTAACCTCCTGAGACCCAGGAAATATCAGGAAAGTACAAGGTTTAGCTTTATATAATTCAATAATTGCATATATTGGAAACATGATGATGCAACAGTTTTTTTCAGAAGCTTTTTTATGGAATGTCTTTTTTTTTTTTTTAAAGCTGTTAAGCTCTTGCTCATAAACGTGGACAGAAAACCCAGAGCTGGGTCTTAGGAGGCTAAAGACAACACTAGGGCTTTTTGCAACAATTACAGAGCTTTCATCAAAAAAAGGGGTTAAATACCTCCAACTATAGCTGCACAATATATCGTTTGAGCATCGTCATTACAATGTACGTGTGTACAATAGTCACATCGCAGATCCTACAAAGAGGTAAAAGAACTCAACATGTTCTCATCTAATTTCATGGGGACACATACTGCACACAGCAATCCACCAATCACAATCATTCAGTTTGCTGAAGCAGACCACCCCCCTGCATATGGAGTGAGTCACTGGTAACAACATTGAAAAATGAGTTACAAAGAATAGAATCACCAAAAACAAAGAAGAAAATCACAGAAACGAAGAAGAAAATCATCAGAAATGAAGAGGAAAATCACTGAAAACAAGGAAAAAATCACCGAAAACAAGGAAAAATCACTAAAATGAGGAAAAAAATCACCAAAATGAGGAAAAATATCACCAAAAACAAAGAAGAAAATCACAGAAACAAAGAAGAAAATCATCAAAAATGAAGAGAAAAATCACTGAAAACAAGGAAAAAAATCACCAAAAACAAGGAAAAATCACCAAAATGAGGAAAAAAATCACCAAAAATGAGGAAAAATATCACCAAAAACAAAGATGAAAATCAC
>JAPTGZ010338338.1:0-23514 GCA_029814645.1 Fowleria isostigma | reverse complement strand
TGTGGGTGGGTGGGTGTGTGTGTGTGTGTGTGTGTGTGTGTGTGTGTGTGTGTGGGTGTGTGTGGGTGGGTGTGTGTGGTGGGGGGGGGCACATAGAGTGCCTGAACAGTGGCCAGGTTGGGCATCTCTGTACATGATGAGGATATAAAGTTAAAAAGAAAACAGGGGGGTTGGTGGGTGACATTTCATCAGCTAGTCTGTCAGATAGATACATCTCATCAGCCAGGAAAAGAGAAGGAGATGGTCCCAGAGCCATCTGGGCTGTCTGCTACCCTCTGATCCCTTTAATGTAATGTGGACCTTATGGTTTCACTTTTCTAACCAAAAAATGTGCTGGAGACTGTATTACATGCTGTGTAAAATGATCCAGCTTAGCCATGGCTTTAAAATATAAAATGAAAGCTGTTTATATCACAATAAATCTAATGACAACTGGAAAGGAGAGAGGAAGTGAAAAACAAATGCTGCTGCTTTATAGAGCTTAATGGACTCCTTTAGATCGTTGTTGTGTTTTTATTTATTTATTTATGTACTTATTTTTTCTTCATATTTACTGTATAGGCTTGCCTCACATTAAACCCACATAAAACTGTACGAAGCCTCTTTTCATTACTACCACCAGCTGTAATATATAACATTTCCACATTAAAATACAGCAGAATATTATATATATAGTTTATAATTAATCATTAAATGTCTCCAATAATGTTTAACTGTAGAGAAATTGGGTTTTATGCAATGTAAATGCTCTTTTAATTTTGTCTTATCCTGTTAATGCTAACATTATTAGGGGCAGTTATAAAAGATGACACAAATGTATGTTCCTACATGGGAACACAATGCATGACATCGCTTTTAAATATGATTTTCTACACATTTTACTGTTGTTATTATTAGCCAAACAACCATGGGGGTATTGCGAGTGGATCTGTCTGTAACTCAAACATTCCACTCAGCATTTGAAGTTGAACATTTCTACATAGGGTAGGTCTCTACCATAGTTTGGTGCTCCTACAATATGACCCAGATCAGTATCTTGGTCTGTATTCATCAGCACTGAAAGGAGCACTTTTTGACATTCTTGTCATTTTCTCAGAAATGAAGGCAGTTATTGTTCTGAAGAAGAAGAAAAAATCACATAATATGCTGCATGACAATATGTATGGATTTCTTGCTGTTTCAGACAGCAATCTGGAATAGAGAGCATAAGTTCATTTCATTTCTAAAATGCCCTTTTGTACATTGTAACTGGTATTTATAGCCATTGTTCGTTCCCTTTTAAAGAGCTGTTCCTATTCAGTCTGGTAATAAAACTGACGCTGAAATCACATCCACTCCACTCCAAGTAACTACAAAACTAGCACTGATAGGAACATTATTTTTGGCTGGTAGTTTCCAATTAAACCAACAGTCCCCATATCTGCCAGAAAAATACACAAAATCCAGGTTCCTGAAGGTAACCTATGGCTCTGCAGTTATTGCTGGGTAGCACACAGTTTTTAAACACAGTGCCATGGCAGTTCAGCAAGTCATTATTAGTGGTTAGAGTAGTGATTTTCAGTTTGCACATTAATATGTAAATTAAATGTTAATCGATTTTCAAAGGTGTGTATTTATCATGTATTTTAGAGTGGCACATACTGTGACTCAGTCAATCAGAACTGAGCTATGCAGTTTGTAATAAGGCAATTCAAGTGCTCCAAAAATTATTAAAAACAAATGGTGACACTTTATTTCGAGTGCAGTGTGGCTACATTACAAGCACATAATAAGCCCCATAAAGCACAAACAAACTTGCAACATAATAATCAAACATCTGCAATTTACATTCAGTTTAACTTTGTGTCAGTAACAATACAGCTACCCTCCAAAGCATGCAACATAGTGTTCATATTTTGCAAATCGTGTTTTGATTAATTGTCACTGAGCTGCTTAGAGTGGCTTATGAGGACCTCTTCAATTATAGATTTACCAAAGAAATATGACTCATTTTATAAGAGAGCAGAGGAGGGGGAGGCAAAAATAGGACTTTTTTTTTACAACAGAAGATTAACTGTGACACGGGATGTAATAGGTAAACAGGGGTACGGGACAAAAATTAAGGGAAATAACGGAGTGGAGGAAAATGCTATGGACAGTTGAATAGCTTGAATAAAACCCTCATTACAAACAAGAGTTCACTGGTGTACAAGCCATCAGGATTATAGTACTGAAGTTTGGTTGGTTAGACTTATTATCGGACAGCAAATTTTATGAATTGGATTTGAATTGGATCAAACAGGCCAATACACACACAAATACATTTGCCCACAAATAAAACATGGCTGCTGATAACATTATCCCAGCTTACTTTATCCCCCACTACGGGTCCTGCTATGTTTTTATTCCCAGAATATGTCAGCCTTAGGTTATAAATACCCTTATTTTGATTGAATGGGGTTCTGCTTTGAGATGCTTTTAAGGAACATTGTTGTATACTTTAAGTACCTTTTAAATTAATGATGGCATTTTATGTGTGTTCTTCTTTTAGTGTGTTATGTATGTTTTAGAGCAAGATTTTATTTTTTTTTATGTATATTTTTAGTGTGGACAGTATGGCTGTGATTTCTATTTTCTGCAACGTCTGCTGCTGTTGCCACTGTCATGGCCTCACACTCTTGAAAAAGAAATTTTTAATATCAATGAGCTTTTTTCTTGCTTAAATAAAGTTTCTAATTAGGGACCAAGTGTGTAAGGCAAGGTCCCTCTTACTTCAGTGAGATGACTTGCCTGGAACGGCAAGGCCCTATTGTATTTTGTTCGTTTTTATATTATACCAAGACATTTTAGACTGGATTTTGACCCCCTGAACATGCTCAAAAACTTACCAAATTTAGCACAGACATTATACCCAGTGACAAATTTTTTAAAATGTGAAAATTATCCCCATAGTGCTAAAATATGCTATCTGGCGCCACCTAAAAAAAAAATGGTCCTAGCTGCCAGTAGGAATGTTGTAGAGACATGAAACAAATGTTGAAATGTTTGTCTCATCGAGATAGAAAAAGTGCACACTGACACCCATTAGCTAAGTCCAACAGGAAGTTTGCAATTTGCCTTTCAAAATTAAACCTTTAAAACTCCTCTTGTACCAGGGTGTAGGGCTGTGTACCTAAACCAACGTTCAGGTTCAGTTCCGGACTCGAATCCAGAGGTTTAGGTTCAGGTCCGGACTTGTAAGTCCGTTTCCAACGTTTCAGATTTTTTGGACTTGAATTTAAACGGTTTTACAAGTCCAGAACCGGTACGTAGAACCGGTACACAGCACTACCAGGGTGATTGTCGTACAGGCTTCTAACTAGCATCAAAAGATAGAGTAAACCCTTGTCAAAAATATTTGTCTTAGAGGCATTAAATAAAGACCAAAATGTTCATCACATTGAGCCTGACAAATCAAACACTGACTCCCATTAGCTAACTCCATCAGGAAGTTGGCAATTTGCCTTTCAAAATGAAACCACATTTCCACAATTACTGCTAATTTTTTTCAATTGTTTTTCAATATAGTATGTGTCATTTTGTTGAGGAAAGTCTCCTGAATCTCCTGGTAAAAAAAAATTTCAGATTGGATGTATGGTTATGGATAAATTGCAGTTTTTCTATTTCACAGTGTGTAGAAGTGGCTCTTGGCAGAAGCAGAACATGTGTGGTCTGTGTGGTCATCTGCTGGAGGATGCACCACATTACACTCTGAATAACCTCACCTCACATGCAGAAAAGAGGCTGGGTCTGGGCAAAGGCCAAACATGTGGTGATCTATACCACCATCTGCTGGAGCGAGTCCCAAATTGCATGAAAAAAAACAAAATAAAATAAAATGAATGCATAAATTAAAATATCTGTATATTAAACGTGATAAAATTTTTTATGGAAAATGCTAATTGAGTATTAATTTTTTTTTTTTCATTTTTATGACCAAACACTCAACTGTGTGTACAATCAATTTTAATAAAAATAAAGATTCTTTGTCATACACACACAAATACACACAGTTGTGTTTTTTCAAAAATAAAAGCACCATTTAAATGCTAACTAATTAGCATTAATAACTTTATTATGACAAAACACTAAACTCTTTGCGCTATTTTAATTCAACAAAAATGATTGTCACACACAGAGACACACACGCACACAGTAGGGCTTTTCAAAATAAAAGCCTCATTAAAAGGTGATGGTGGTTTCAATAGACGGGCACTGTGTCCTGAAAGGATGAAAGGAGGATGGACACAAAAGGATGAGGGCTGGACCAAGGTAAGAGTAGAGTTGAAGTGTCAATGGTGTTGGGAGGTGGTACGTACAGTGCGAGGTCCTGCCCAATGCTGCTTGTAGCTTTAATAATAATTAGTGCTGCAACAATCAATTGCATCGATTCAACTAATCCTAATCAATTCTTAAAATAGTTGGCAATGAAGTTGGCATTTGATTCATTGGTCTTGAGTACATTCATATTGAGGCATGCCCACAACACAGAGTAACATGGCTGAGGCTTCAGCTTCTCCCTCTGTCCATTTGGGTTCTCTCTAGTGTTCTGGCTTCCTCCCACCATCTAAAGACATACATTTATAGGTTAATCGGTTAATCTAAATTTCCTACGGCCATGAATGTGACAATGATTGTCTCTGTATGTCAGCCCTGTGATAAACTGTCCAGGGTGTACACCACCTTTGCCCAGAGGTAGCTGAGATAGGCTCCAGCTATCCCTTCGACCTTAGTGGGGATAAAGCGAGTTTAGATGATGAATGAATGAATGAATAATTTTTAATCAGAATGCCCTGAACTGATCTGGAGCATGTTCAGAGATGAAAGCGGAGGGGTTCTGTATCAGTGGCATTGGGAATGAATGGTTTCAATCGAGTGAAAATGATGTGAATCATGCCGCAGCCTTCACAGTCACCAGATCTCAACTCAACTGAATGACTACAGGAGGGAGAGTTCACAGACATGTAGAATTAATGCAAAGGTGAACTCAAATTGCTGTGGAGACACGTGGTGGACCAGCAGCTCACGAAGACGCTTAATGGTGGTTGTTTTATTAATTTGTCACATATCTGTAGGTAGACAGATACATTTGTAAGCTAAATGCCAGCCCAGCGTCGGGCCGGCTGCACACATGGCTTTACGTGGGGACGTTTTTGGTTCTCTCTGCTTTTATGAGCCTGAGCGCGGTGAGGACTTAGTCGTTTTGCCGGGTTCCTGCTGAGCGCATAATGAATGGCAGACTGCGACTGTGGACCTGCCAGGCAAGAAGAAACAGAACTGTGGAATTGTGGGATAGCGGAGGAGAGTCTTGCTTTGTGGGTCTCAGCGGGAGCTTACCAAGATCAAACATGTCAACAGCGCCGCCGCCCGCAGGGTATTCTGGGTAGACAGACCTGAGGTGGAGGCGCCTGAAAACCAGACAGAGTTTTTGTACCTGTGAGAATGTGCATATGTGTTGTTTGTGTTTGTATATCATGTGAGTATGTGGGTGCATTGCTTGTGTGTGCACGTGGCAGCTTTTGGCAGTGTTTTTCAAGAGTGAATGACGGCCGAGCGGCGGATGCTGTCATGGTTTTTGTTTTTTTGTTTTTGTTTTTTTTTTGCCTTTGGAGGACAGACTTTGAAATGGATTAACAAGAACTGACTTGATGTGACTTCCAGGTTTGCTTTGACATGACTTTCCTTCTTTTGATGTGGCTTTAGCCCACATCACACACACACACACACACACACTCACACACACACACACACACCTCATCCATGTCCCTCTATCTGTCCTTGTGTTAGTGATACTGTAGTGAGACCACAGCCCCAAGGGGTAGCAACTATTCCTGTCTGTCCAGGCATCTGTGACCCTTTTCCCCTCATGGTGTCCCTCTTTTTCATTGTCCTTCCCCCCATTTGTTTCCTCTTATTTCCTTTTGATTTGTTTCTTCTTTTTTTTGCTTATTTTTTGTTTTGGATTTTGGCTCCTGATTTAGATTTTTTTCTTACTCAATATCCAATAAACTTGTATATTACATATTCATATATTTCTGATGTATTGTGAATCAGAAATACCTTTCAGTTAATTTTTACATACACTGCCTGGTCAAAAAAAATTCCTACAGACCACTGCTAGCTTTGATTACAACACACACTCACCATGGCATCATTTGGAAAAGCTTATGCAATGGTGTAACAGTTATTTCCAACAATATGGAATATGGAAGATGTTCAAACCTGGTCATTCATTATATCATTGCTGTCTGGTGGAATCTTCTTATGTTCAAAACAATTATGTCTCAGGAAATTAGAAAAACAATGTATATTCTGAATAAATTAATGGTGTTAATAGATGTAGTCACAAGCCGTTTTTAACACTTTTGACTGGTTAAATATTTCTAAAACTGTCAGGCCAACATAAAGACTTGCCAGTAGAAGCACTTACAAGGTTTCTGCCCAACAGCAACGACATTCAGGTTCAGCTGACTTTATTTTTTGGACACTTAACATTGTTGAACCTGAACCTGACCGCCTGAATCAATCCCAGATCATAACACTGCCCCCACAGGTTTGTACTGTAGACACTAGGCATTATAGGCATTAGGGCTGCATGACTAATTGATTTAAAATCATAATCAATTTTTTTAATTAGGACAATTTTTAAAACGGTGTAATTGTCAAAGTGTTTCAGCTCTCTCATGTCTCTGGGCCCTTCAGGCTACCATAGGCTCTTCCTCTCAACTGTGAGAGCGGTCGTACACAGAATTCCATGTAATGACCACAGACCTTAAATCAGTGATGGCATCACGGAATTGCAGAGCCCCAGCTCATAGTCAGAATCCACATCCTGCGCACAGCAGCTGCTACAGAGCTCCAGGTCATAGCCGGACTTCAGCACACGGAAACCGCCGCAGAGCCCTGGACATGACATGCAGCCATCTGCGTCTGGTGCCCAGCTATGATTATGTTCATAATCAGTCATAATACGTGGTCCAAGCACACATGGATGACTGCTGCCTGTCACTGACTTACATTGGTGTAACATCTGTGGACCACAAAATGACAGACCGACTGGTCCTGGTGTGTACTAGTCATGAGGTATGGCAACACCCCCCCACCCTCCCCCACCCCTTGGTCCATGGATCTTTACATACTTCTGAATTCTGTTGTCTTCTGTAGACCCAAAAATCTAAATCAAAAATCAAGTTATTACAGGAAAAATTCTAGATTTTATTTTTTGGCCAGTATCGTCCAGCCCTACTAGACATGGTGGGTAATCACTTTATGCACCTCTCTTTAACCCTGTTTCAGTTATAGCATCTCAATACAGGTCAATAATATGACCCTGGTGAAACAGTAACATCTGTTGTGTTACCACATAGTATGTTGTTTAAGAAACTGGAGGCTACTCAGTGCATCAGATAGGGTTCAATGACTTGTTTTCAGTTGAACCATATTAATAAAGGCAGTAATTATCCCATGGAAGGATCTTGATTATTTGCTTCGATACTGTAAGTGGGTTTTTTATTAGGGTTTGATTTAATACTGTCAAAATCTGCAAAAAAAGAAAAAAACAAGATTCAAAATTGATTTACTAATATGTTTTAGGTTGGTTTTACACTAATGTTTTCTTGTTCTGCCTATCAAGAAATGGTATGTTCATAGGAAATGTATTTTGGTGCAGAATCATACAAATTATGTGTGGCTTGTGGAAGTATACTATGACAATTTTTTTTTTTTTTCTGGAAAACTGATTGTTGTTAGTTCATTCATTGCTTTATGTCCTTCTTTTTCTTAATTTGTTCATTCTCTCTTTTGCTTATTTCTTTCATGTCCAAATACGTGACTACAAACATTAAACAAAGCTTTTTTTACTAAAATACAACATGCATTATTTTGTAGTTTGGCTTTGATCAGACTGATTTATTTCTATGGTTATTTCTACGGTTTAAAGAAGTCAGTTCAGTCCCGGAATGACACTACGTCAGCCGGGTGGACAGGGTGCATTGTTCACCTTGTGTCCTCTCAGTTTTAACAAAGTGCTCTTGCTCCACCTTTGACTGCCCCCATCAGGCAGGTTTAGGAAATAATCAATGGACAGACTAGGTGTGTGTCTGGGATCGGTCTGGAAGGAGAAAAAAAGCAGAGAGTGAGGATGATAAGGAAGAGTGCAAGAGGGAGAGAGTCAGGATAAAGGTGTGTGATAGAATTGGAAGATCAAAGCCTTCTGTCACAGCGTGACTGAGCCCAGGGGCGTTATGGGTAAGACAGGGCACATACACACTCATACGGACACATGCACACACACTCATACGGACACATGCACACACTTATGCACACACGCACACACGCACGCACAGCTGGTATTTGACTCTGAGTGTGATTGATACTGGGCTAGATTTGGAGAATCACTGTCATTCGTCTCTCTGCAGATCAAACAGCCACATAATCTCCCATAAAGGAAAGAGAGATAGAGAGAATAAAATAGGGACAGAGGGTGAGAGAGGAGGAGGTGACAAAGCCTTCTCATCTGTGAAGTGTTTGCTTGTTTTCCTTAAAAGAAGACCCACCACCTTTTAAAATACATCCATCAACCAGTTCCATTAAACTGCTTCTTGGGCACATCAGAGAGATACTCCGTAATGAAAAAGACAAGTGTAAATGCAAGCATTAGACCCCATTTACCACCTGGTATTAACATGCAATCTCTCCTTCTATGCCTAATCTGAAAAATACACAATGTACCAAGAATACAGATCGACTTCTGCTGATGTTCCTCTTCTGTTTTGTCCTTTTCCACATTCTGATTACTTATGGTCTTTTTTCTAGGCTTTCCTTCCTTTTTGATATTTCTCTCCGTATTTGTGTTCTTTCTCCTGGACTTTTGGTCCTGATGCTGTTCTTCATCCTTCAGTCTTTGTCCTTTTTTTTTCTGTTAACCAACAAACATCTAAGTGCTGTTCTATCATTAACTACAGTATAGAACCAATCCACGCTAATTGGAAAGACCTAGGTGCAATGACTTTTTTTTAATGGTATATATTGTGATTGTAGAGAAAATTCAATAATTTTCTTTGTGTAGCTTTGCCATATTTGGAATTGAGGACCTCTGGCAAAGACATTCAAAGGAATTGCATTAAGATTCATCACGTAGGCATTCATTTAAAGGGTCATACAAATTAGTTCTGTTGCCTAGTTTTGGGCGACAAATCTTTCCTGGTGTTTTTCTTCTGTTCCTCACTTTCATCTTGTGATTCACACCTTGAGAGGGCAGAGTCTGCTTCGGTTGTTTGTTTAACTGATCAAGAGTGATTGTGATAGGTGGTTCGCTGTGAATGCCCATGTGTCACTCACTAACAACAAACTCTGTGTATCAAGACAGCAGATATGTGTAAGCTCAGCCAACATTTGCAACAAAACTGCTGTTAAATTTGATATTGAAATGTAAAGAGGCACAAGTAAATGAATATTCAAGCATTTTTAAAAATTTTAAAATGTAAATTTTATCTCTTTAAATAGTGCTGGATTTATGCATATGTCCATTTGTTATTTAATACCTTTTGTTTTTTTCTGTCTCCATAGATGCACCACCCTATTCAAATGAAACCTGCAGATAGCGAAAAATCTAACGGTAAGTGTCCACACACAAATACACACGCTTATCAGTAGCCTCTTTGAATTGGTTTGGTAATAGCCACTGCTTCTCAACCATGTGTTTGATCACCGCTCGACGTGAAGAAAGGATTGAGAAAGAGAGAGGAGCGAAGAAAGAAAGAGAGAGCTGATATATATCAATATATTTTATATGTGTGATGAATTATTAAGGTGCTTCAGAAGGAGGTCAGTGAAAGTTGAATCGTTTTGGCCTCATGGTGAACCAGTTTCTATCCCCTGTGGCAGCTCGCTCATATAAACATGCTGTATGCGCTTGCACACATCCACCTTAATGTATCTGACTCGTACACACACACTCTGACACACTCTGTCCTCAAATCACCCCATTTTTATACTACATATTGCAGATCTAGTTCTGAATTGATTTCCTATACCAAGCCTCGGCCTCTATTTCATTTTATTCTAACGAGGAAGCTCCTGGACAGTATATAAGACAGGAGGCATCAGGTCGCATTTAAAGAGCTATTCTGGGTTCTTCATTGTCCTCAGATTCCAGACAGACTTCCCCAGACTTCCTTTTACTTCCCTGTCTTATAACAATAGCACACACCTGTTTTAACTTATTCCAAGTTATAATTTAATCACATTCCATTTGTATTTCAGCAAGTCAATGACAATTCATCAAAATATTCAATAATGCTAAATAATAAAGTGATACTTAAGCTATTTATTGTAACATGGGCAGTGCTACTCATCCATGTAACATATGTGACACGTCGTATCCTTAAACTGTAAGATTTACTTAATGTGTTCCTTATTCTGCATATTTGCCTATTTTTAATCCCGGAACTTCACCTGATCACCAGCAACCCTTCGAAGCATGATCATACACATTCCTCCCTCACAATGTTTGCAAGTCAAAAACAAATGACTGAGGTATTGTTATGGAAATCCTGAGCACAAAAGAACAATTTATCATAAAGTCGAGACATGTATTAAGGATTATTCATGTTCCTTCAGTCCAGGGATCGTGTCCTCATGCACAGGTCTGCAGCAGCATCATGTTTAACCCATAAGGACCCAATGGTACTTTTGTGACTTTTCACATATTAATTTATCTGTAGATTTAACATTTCTTAAGTGATTTAGCACTATTTATTATAATATTTTCTGTGTTTTGCATTCTTTTCAGTAAAAATGAGGTATTTTCCTATATTTAATTTACTGCTCATGTAGATGTACATTGAAGCTCAGAGTAAATTCAAAGGTTATTAAATCAGAAACAGAAAATTGAAGAAAAAGTGAGTTTTTTAGCAAAGATGTCAATAACTGAATGTAAAAACAAATGTCTCCATCCACTCATTGATCAAACTCCTTGACCTTTACTGGTGAATCGATGTTGTAGAAGATGACGGTCTTCCCATGTTCACTTTGGAGCCTTTGAACGTCCAACGTGGGTCATATCTGATGACCATGAAAAGACAAAACTCAATTTTATACCAATTATTTAATGTATTGATAGGATTAGGGCATCAACAGGTATTAAACAGTTTAGGTCATTAGATGATTTTGGTCGCCAGTGGCTGTTTGGGTCTTTAGTAGTTGAGTTACATTCTAATGTAGTTATACATAAAAATAAATTTTAAAAAAATAAATAAATACAAACTTGAAAGTTCGACAATTGTATCAATACTGTAGTAGTGCTTGTATTGTGAATCCAGGTAACTCATGTAGTAATGTAAAAGGTCATTTAAAATGAAAACACCCTCCCATAATCCTGAGAAGACTGTCTTTGTTGTGACACTACTCAGCTGAATGTTGCCTCCGTCTGTCCACAATTGCCCCCTAGGTGTCCAGTAGGCCAGTGTGGTAATTATCCATGAATTTAATGTTCCAAGACCCATGCTCCAAAACACTGCAGCCTTCCAGTCATCCCAGCCCCAGAGAGCCTTTTTACTTTTCATGAAGAATATTTCTCAGTGGGAAGCATCAGTGGATTATTCGAGGTGGCAGAGCAAGAGAACTTTCAGTCGCAGATATCTGAAAATCTCAGCAAATAAACCTGAAACTATTTGCATGGCCAGATGCCACCATGGGAGAAAATTTGCGGTTTTGCAATTTGGGTGAAGTGACCCTAAAAGCAGAGTAATTGAGCAGAATACAAAAATGGATACTATAAAGCCATGAGTGGATGAACTGAGTATTTGAAGCGAGGCAGTTTCAAAAGGAGTCTCCCAAGTTTTAAAGTGTTTTTCTGATACCTGCAGGTAACCCTGTCTGTGTACATATTAAAATCAGGCCTCTTGCTGTAACTTTACATCCAGGAAGAATCTTTTGTGTGACACACAGCCGGTGGAGGAGCCTCTTAACCCTCCTGCTATATCACTGTCCACTGCAGGGGAATACAATAAAATGACAGTATTCAGCAAGGCAGGGGAGTGATCTTTATAAAAACCATCATCCGCTCCACTGAAATATGGTGAAATACGACTTTATAAGACATAACTATGAAAGTAACGGTGGTGGAACTTAATAAAGCAGCCCCTACTCACAGCTAGAAGTGTGAAATATAGAGCAGACCATACGTAACATATCCATCCACTTAATGGTAATGACCTTTAATAAACTCAGCATTAGAGCAGCTGTAACAATGACGAATGGCTGCTCAGAGGTTTATTAGTTTAGTCAGTGGAGGAGATGGAAGAAGGAGACTGAGACAGAGAGATGTACAGTAAAACTACGAGATAATAATATTGGTAAATTGTGCTTTTTTTCTTTTTTGGTATCTCTTATGTGCTGAAGCTCAGAGTGAAGCCAATTCCGCTTCAATTTATCCCAGAAAGCAGAGCTGACTCCAGATCATCCCAGAGCCGGCTTTATGAGTCTTATCACCCGCCCGCCTGTCTCTGCGCCTCGTCCGAAAAACAGAAACAGTCAATTGTAACGATATCTCCTCTCTTTCTTTTCTATCGACATTGAGTAAATTAATTACATTGCTGTTAGACTTGTGTTAATCTTCCTCTGGAGTGATGCACGCACACACATACATGCTGTGTACAAAGGAGTTAAAGCTTTTTGAAACAACACTTATCTTGGCAGCGTATCCCGATGGTTTGTTTTTTAAACACACAAACAATTCAAACAGCCAAATAAACAAGTGCGCTATTGATTTCCCAGAGTGCAACAGACCGCTTATCTCTTTCGCCTCGCGGTAAGAGCTGACAGTTTCCTCATTAAAAATGAATTGGATTAGCATTACATTGAATGTGGTGGGAACGCGTAAATACACACACACACACATATTGTTTCTGCGAGCGATCAGGATTTCGCTCTCAGCCTGATTCACATTTAACCTCACACTCAGTCACAGCCCAAGCACCGGCCCAAGTTTCTCAGCGGTACCTGCAGCCGGTCTCACATTCCTGGAGATTGCACCAGAGAGGGAGGAATTGTGTCAGCAGCATGGGAGAAACAGAGGGAACCATGAGGGAGGGAAGAGGAGGAAGAGGAGGAAGAGGGTGAGAGAGGACAAGCTGGAGAGTCTCAGCAAGCAGTCGGCGTTGAAGTGATAATGAGACATTGATCAGAGCTGCGCAGATGGCATGATGAAATACATGAACTCTGTCTGTCTTCATCTCTTTCCCTCTGTCTTTTGTCTTTCTTTCGCTCCTTTTTATTTTTCACTGTTGCTTTTGATGGGTGTTTTGTTCTGTCTTATCCCATGGTTTTTACATTTCTTCACATTTTTTTAGACTTTTTCCTCTTTTTTGTCTTCTGTTTCTTCATTTAGTTATTTATTATGTGCATTAGATCAAGCGTCTTTTACCCTCTGGATTCTTTTAAACAATACAGAAAAATAAATTGCAAACCAAATAAAATAAATAGATAGACAATTCAAATCCTGTCTCACGGAAATTATGTTCACTTGCAAATACGCAAATCCAATTACATTAATATAATAAACATAATGTCATCTGCATTATATTATAAAAATGATCTGTGTCTTCAGTGTGGTACAAGGAAACAGAACATTCCTCTTTCAGTGCCTGAACTTAACCATTAAAACCTAGCAATGCTGTTGTTAACTGAGTTAATGGGTCTTGTGGGAAAAGAAAAGTAGATGTCTGTGAACAATTTACATTTTTACCATGTATATTTAACATCATTTAATTGATTTTAATATGAAACATGATGCAACAGATACAACATTTTTAACAGTGATATTTACAATGTAGCTGATGGAGGTGATTCAACAAAAGTTGACACACAATGACTGGACCTCTTGTATATTCACCGTCTCCCTTTTTATTATCCTTGTTTTTTCTGCAGCGGTGGAAGACAGGAAGTTGTTCATCGGCATGGTGTCAAAGAAGTGCAATGAGAACGACATCCGAGTCATGTTCTCTGCGTTCGGACAGATCGAGGAGTGCCGGATCCTCCGAGGTCCTGATGGACTCAGCAGAGGTGTGTGTTGCTCCGACTCTATTTTATCCACACTTAAAGCTGCTCATGTAAAATATTACCAGAACGGCCTCCAGCAGCTCCTGCTCTTTATTAACCTGACCTGTGTCATGACTCAAACATAAAGCCACAGAAGAAGTCTTTCCCTCAACACTGTGTGAAAAAGAAGTGGCTGGTTGATTCAAGTTGACAGCTCAGCACATTTTAGACTGATATATGAAGTTACTCATATTATTAAAGCTGCTGATGACTTTCATCACCAATTTTTCATCAAATCTGTAAAACCAATACGTAGTCATAGCCAACGTATCACAAATCTGGAAGCCTTTCCTTGATTACGCACCAGAATCTCTTCCCTCACAGTGAACAATTTCAAAGTAAACGCCACCATAAACAAGTCTGTGTGTTTACAAACAAGCCGGTAGGTCACTCGGGTATTTGCAGAAATTTGTCACAGTGTGCATTGTGGGACGTGGAGCTCCACACAGCGGCAGTAGCAGCAACAAAAAACATGTCAACCAATCGAAACCCAGCAGGTTCTCTCTTCATGGAACTCCGCTTCCCACAATGCCATGACAAATTTACAAAAATGCCCGAGCGACCTACTGGCATGGTTTGTAAATACAAGAATTGTTTGTGGTGGAGTTTGATGTGAAACTGCCCACCATGAGGGACGAGATGCAGGTGCGTAATCGCAGAAAGACTTATGAATTGATGATGCTTAGGCTATGACTCGAGTTTTACAGATTTGATGAAAAATTGGTAATGAAAGTCATACACAGCTTTAAGAGCTTGTTTTTTTTAACTAATTGCACAAGTGGCACAGGATTTACTGACCATCAGTCTCAAAAATCAGAAGAGATGAAATATCAGACTTTAGTAATACAATTTAAGTAAAAACCTTTTTTTTTTGTTTGTTTTTTGTTTTTTTTGCTGCATAACTGGCACCTCATTTGTGCAGTGATACCCTGTTTGTTCTTCTTAGAAGTTTTCCCTAAACTGTCAATGTCATACGAAGAATTTTTTACTGTGAATGTTGGTGATTAGTGTCTTCTTGCATCAGGAATTATAGAAGCGCGAAGATCATCTGGCGGTTTAAACCAATCGGCTTCTTGTGTGTAAATTTTTTGACCGTCATAGCTCGTATCTACACATCTATGTAACACTGCTGAGTAGAATATCAATCTTATAGTATGACTTTCAGTCAGAAGCTTCCTAGAAATAAAACCAGACAAGCGTTGATGTCGTTGATCCATATATATCTAGGTTTGATCCAGCAGTCTCAGGTTTGCATCTTTTTCCAGACTCAGAGGCTCATTTAAAAAATGGCATTTCTCTGAGCTCTACCTCAACAATAAAATTATCATTCATTTTGAAGGCGTTGTGTCAGACCAGCTGCCACTTGAAACACAGTTGAGAATTTCTTCAAGGTTTCTAATGAGTCATATAAATAAAAATGAAGTGGAGCGACATCTGGAGGCTGTTGTGGCCACTGTGAATACATGCTTCTCCTTTTCGCTCTATATATCTCTTTTCCCTCTCTTCTTTTCTTTTTTCTTCCCCTCTTGCTCTCTCAGCCTCAGCCCCCCATTATCCCCCTCCTCCTCCTCTGCCCTCCTAACCTCCATTCATATCCTTCACCTTCCCTGCAGTTCCAGTTTAGCCTCACCGTAAGATAGTTCTGAGCTCTTTAATACTTCCACACTGAGGCTGAGGGCATGTTTAAACCTAGAGCCTAAGTCAGGAGACAAGCTGCTCTGTTGCATTACTTCACTGAATAAGGTTATGTTTTGTACAGCAAAAAGTCACATTCTGGCAAACACTCCTTTGTCAAGAAGAGACCTGCAATGTTAAAATCAGACCGTGGTTAAAATGAGTGTTAAAATAGAAAACTAATATAGTTGTGTTTCTACCACCTTATCTAGCCCATATTGAGCAAAGCATATTAAGCTTCTTCATTTCTGAGAGTAATTTGCTTAATGAGAAGATGGCTATACCAGGAAAACTTCAATACAATCAGCTGTTTTTGTGGAATATTCTATCAATAAGTGCTTCATAATAGCTAATAACAGTTCAGTATGCTACTAATGAGTATGCTAATGAGCAACTGAATGTATGTGCTGTAAAGGACAATATAAGATTTACACATGCTTGTGTTGAAGTCTGTTTTGTGCAGGAAGACAGTCATTTGTTGCTGACCACTGACTGCTTTTCTAAGATAATGTTTGCTGATGTTGTTACTGTAGAGGAGCAGAATAGAGGTATTGAGTCGCTCAAGACAGACTGTAGGATTTTTGTGGAAAATCAGACCAAAGACCTCTACACGGAAAACAGTGAACAGGCTGTTATCATGGATCTCATTCCATTTTTCAACTTATAAAAGTATAACAGACAGTATAAGCTCAACTTGTCTTGACTCAGCACAGTATTTTTTTGTTGTTTTCCATTATTTGAGAGTAAGGACCATGAGGTGCTATCAGATACTAATCCTTCAATGGGACATAAAAATCATGCGCATTACCGATTGGGTGATCCAGACTTTTTTTCATTGTTTTGGAGCCACAGGTGATCATATTTTGACAAAAGTGGCAGAATTAAAAAGAACCAGAGGGGTCAATGGTGAGCTAATGCTAAGTCTGATGTCTAATTAATACAGGAAATATTCAAAAATGGATCACTTATAGGTTTCAAATAAAATTGATAAAATCAGAGTGAGTCCTGGGAAAAAAAGTATAACATAGGGTTTTCTGTGCAAGTCTATAAGAGTCAGGACATTTTACAGACACCTGCAGCCATCAGTGGTATTACAACTTTAAAACGCATCCACAATGGCTTCATTTTTGGATCTGCGGTCCGTTCTCTCTTGGTCAATATGTATGACATCAAAACATCAAGCCAGCTCTATTTTGATTAATGGACCCCTCAACTTTTAAATCTAAACAACTATATTCACACCAAAATAAACTTAAAACAATTGTTAATTATTCTGAAAACTATGCAGTAGCTGCACTGAAGATGCAGCCACACTGAGGGGTACTATACCTGCAGCATATTTGTTACAAAACCAAGCAAAGCTGAGTAAAGTCAAGATCTCAAGCTGAAACTATCAGTGGAAAAGTGGCATTAGCAACTAAGATGGTCATTATAAGTGGAGGTAGTTAACATTAACAAGTGATCTGCACAAAAAAAAAATAAATACAGTGTCCATTGTATATTTATTAATGTAGCCGCATGGCCAAATCAATAGTTCTAAAGCTACACCAGAAACTAAAATCAGGCCTAATAACAGGGTGAAGTTTGACTAAATACTTAGCTTAAAACAATAACCAAGGGGAAATGAGCAAAGGTACAGGTGTAGATCATCAGGTTGAGATAAAACCAGGTCTTTGCAAGTAGCACATCCCATCCAATCCCATTTCTAATACTGGACTTCTATAGATAGCTCTAGTAGTAGCACAGAGACCCCCTCCATCATCAACCTTTCCACCTCACACAGACACTGACCTACTCCCTGCCTCCCCTTCCCCCCTCCCTTTGTGGTTTTTATGTGCTGAGGAAATGGAGGGGCTTTTGAAACCCAAACTCTCTGTCCTCCTATTCCTCCTCCTGTCACATGAGCTGTCACTGTCATCGTCACGCAGGTTCGATGTAGATCTGTCGTATAGTTTTGTTTTGTTTTTCTGTGGTTGTCACATGTTATGGATGTTTTATTGTTGACTTGAGTCTTATCTTCTAAATGTGCCTTCTTTCTCTTTCTGCACAAGTTGTCTTTACCTAGAACCAATCTTTGCCTCACCCTACAAACTCAAACTCCCATGCTCCTTTGCTTCTTCAAAACAGCACCACTCTCCCTGTTGCTATCTATTCACATTGCTGTCCTAGAATCCTCTCTCACACCAATTTGTCCTCTTTTCCCAGACATCCCACATCGACCTCCTTCTTTCCCTTCCCTTCCCTTCTTCCAGCCCTTTTCAGCTCCTCTCTTTTGTCCTCATAAATATTTCAGATGTGATGGCCAAATCCTAGTTTGTGTAGATCTAATATAAACCACTTAGCAGCTGACGCAAGTTAAAGAGAAAATGCTGGTGGACCAGTTTGGGTCTGGCTAGTAAATAAACAACCCTAACCAGGTTGGAAATAAATAGGTCTTTAAGGATTTCTATGTGCCTGCAAGTCCCAGAGGCCCTAAGTCCCACCTAGCTGTGCTGCTGAGCTCCTATTAAATCGTGGTATCAATCAGAAGAGTGCTCCACCATCCCGCTATTAATAAAATATAGATCACACCACCAGTGGATGGCTGGGCCTTGGGAGCTACCCTACTTTCATTAAAGGACTGTTTGGTTCTCCACTGACGACAGAATGCGGCCCGTGAGGTATTTTTAGTGCTCAAGCCACGTCCCATCTCTCAACTGTGAAAAATAAGACGTGTACCAACCAGCCGGGAAGCTTTTACTCCAATTTTTTATTTCATAATTATCATCAACTTGGACATTAATGAATCAGAAAGTTCAGGATTTCTTTATTTAGAAGCCCCAATGTGAGAAAAAGGAGTTTCCGCTGATGTCGTAGGCAGCGGTTTATAAATAGAGTCCAATGTACCAGGCCAACCCCAAATCAAAGTCCCACCCCCAGGACTGATCCAGTTCTGGGGCAGCAGTACTGCAGAGGATGGGGCAACCTCCTGGAAAGGAAGTGGTTAAATGACAGATTGTGGCCTGTCTAAAATAGGCAGTCCCTTGAATCAGTTGAAAAAATGACCCCTTTTTGAATGTCCTATCTATGGTAACAGCAGCCAGCACAGCTGCCCAGCAACGTAAAGGACAAATCAGAGTGTTTACTAGGTCAACATCCCCAGACCACTTTCTACTTTTCTAATGTTGTTAGTAAGGCTGCTGTATACTGAAGGTAAGCTATACCAGGTGTCTAAATAGTAGACAAATGACTGGAAATACAGGCATCTAAAGCCTTGACAGTTCTCCAAAATACATACAAAGGTTAAAAAGGTTGATGATTTATTCCCTTAAAAGTCTACATCACAGTCTATAAACAACTTAAAGATAATTTATTTTTTGTTAGGATGCAGTTTTTTCCTCACTTGGAATAATTCTAGTCAAATCTAAAACTGAAATGGTTAAAAAACAGGTTATGCATGGTCAGTCCAAGGGCATGTCTCTCTGCCCTCTGTGTAAAGCCTCTGTCCATCCGTCACTCTCAGCCTTGTTCTATCACAGCAACAAATGGCCTTTAATAGAGGTGGATGAAGACGACGATTGCATCTATTCCTTAAGCACGTTTTATTTTCCGCATCTCCCCTTTTTTCTTCTACCTCTTCTTTTTCTTTTTTTGCATTACCGCCACGTCCATCCATCCATCCTCCCCTTCCTCTTTTCTCTCTGCCTTTTCATCATGTCCACACTTCCAGGTAGACGCCATCTGACGACCCTCAGCTATTAGTTTTTTTTTTCCCTCTGTAGCCAAGCCACGAGTCAGCCAGCCGAACTTATGTATGTGTATGTGTATGTGTATGTGTCTGTGTCTGTGTTTGTGTGAGAGCATGCATGTAATCAGTTCAGGCCTGGCTGCACTAACATGGCTTGGTGAGTTTGTTAGCATATTATTAGTCCAGGGGGCTGTTGAAGCACTTCTCACATTATCTACTCTAATCACTCCCTAACCAGCCAGACAAACACAACCTTGCATCATCCCCAAACCCACAAACAACCAATAACAAACTGATAAAACTAAATCTGACTACACCCGATCTTGAATGGCTAAAGTCACTGTCAGTCATGATGGAGGCGGGCCAGTCCTCTTCATGTCGTCGTCTCTCTGTGGATTGAAATAATATAATTTTCTATTTGATTCCCATCTTCCGTAGCCCCTGCAGATATTTTGTCTCACCCCAGCTCAACACCAATGCCGCCACCACATCACTTTCTTGTTCGACAAAGAGGGAAAGAGGGCACCCAATCAGACACACAATACAGACTCAAATGAATTCAAATCACTTTCATGCAAATTTGCAGCGATTTACATTGTTGGATTGTTGAGAGAGAGTGGCTGAATTCAGGTATGACTAATTCAGTCAGTGTATAGGAGCAAGAGGGAAAAAAAAAATAAAAGACAGGAACAGATTATGAGGAAAAGACCATCAACAGCCTGTCCAAAAGGTCTGGAAGTGATTATCGTTGTCTAAAATGTCCTGAGGTGGCTGTGGATGGGGTGAGGAGATGGGATGGGTTCAGGGAGAGGTTGTGGTTGTCATGACACTGTGTTGTTTCTACAGCGATTGAGAACACTGTTGTCCGCCTGTGAGCTGTTCTCTGTATCAATCTCTGTTTTGGGTTTTTTTATAACAACGACGTGTCCAACCCTTTTGTCTTGTTTTTGTTCTTTCTTGTCTTCCCCGTCCTCCTCCTCCTCCTCCTCCTCCTCCTCCTCTTCCTCCTCCTGCCCTTCTGCCCTCCCTCCTCCCTTCCACTGTCCCTCCATCCCTCCCTTGCCCTCCCTTCCCTACAGGATGTGCATTTGTCACGTTTTCCACCAGAGCTATGGCACAGAATGCAATCAAAGCCATGCACCAGTCTCAGACTATGGAGGTACTGTACTCTTGCCCTTTCTCGATCTCTCTCTTTTCTCACTCTGGCACTTCCATTCTCGCTCTTTTCATACATGCACTTCACTCTGGATATGTACTGGCAATTTAATGTCAGTCTGATCTTTTAAGAACCGCTTCTTTTCTTCCTTTTGTGAATAAAGCCGTGTTACTTTAGCTTTAGCAACATTTTTACAGCACCTGCAAAGTATTTTGATTGAAACATGACATCATCATCATCAGGTTGCCTTAAATTTGTTCCTTTTTTATACTAACAGTACAGATGTCTTAATACAGTGCTTAGTAATGTGCATGTGTTCACATAGAAGCCACACCATAACTATGGCCAAATGTCTTTTTAACTGTATCTTGCCACCATTGGATTGAATATAAAAGGCAGTAGCAGTGTGTGTTTTGAATGTGGATGCTGGAATTTAAGAGTAAGAAAATTGCTTACAGAGAATAAAGCCCAGTCAGTTTTATTTATATATCACAGAATCACACATTTGTAATATCATTAAAGACACATTGTGTAGGATTAAGTGGCATCTTGTGGTTAGTTTGCAGACTGTGACCAATTCCCTTGGCCTCGTGTCCCCCTTTCAGGCAGGTAGCAGCACTTAAAATTGCCATTAGAAATATGGAAATGGTTCCACACTTTCACAACAGTTCTTAGTTTGTGCATACTGGGCCCCTGTGGGATTTCCACTGCAGAGACCACCTGCTTTCTTTGTAGATGTAATAGCTAAAACAGTTCTTATTTGCAGGTGATTATAGACTAATAAAAACTAATTAAGAATATTATATTCCACTTCTGCGAACAGATCACCCAAAGCCTACCCACTGCACCTTTAAAGACTCAGTTTGAATGAGAAAGCACTTATAACATTACAAAAACAAAGAACAGAAAAACTGGGAGAAACTTGAGGCTAACCATGAAGATAGCCTTACACCTGGGGCGTTATGTACAGACAGAAGTAGCTGTAGCCATTTGGCAGAAATAAACAAGATAGGCGTATCGGTAACAAGTGGCTGTTTTAGAGTATTAATTTTTGATTTATTTAAAGCAGCGGATGATGTTTGTCATAATTTTTCATCAAATCTGTAAAACCTAAGTGATAGCCTAAGTATCATGAAATCATTTTCCATGATTACACACCTGAATCACTCCCCTCACAGTGAACGACTTTGAAGTGTATTCCATCACGAGCAATCCATTTCTTTACATACCAAACCGAAGCCAAACTGTCACTCGGGCCTTTTCAGAATTCCACGCAGCTGCAGTATGACAGCAGCAGCAGCAGCAAACACTGAAACGGCTTCATTGCTTCTTGCTGCTGTAGCCACGTGGAATTCCGAAAAGGCCTGAGTGATGGTTTGGTTTGGCTTGATTTGATTTGATTTGATTTGATTTGATTTGATTTGATTTGATTTGATTTGATTTGATTTGATTTGATTTGATTTGGTTTAGTTTCGGTTTTGGTTTTAGTTTGGTATATAAACAAACAGACTGCTTATGATGAAGTATACTTTGAAGTGATTCAGGTGTGTAATAACGGAGACACTAACAGATTTGTGATAATTAGGTTATCACTCAAGTTTTACAAATTTGATGAAAATTTGGGGACAAACGTCAGACGCTACTTTAACCAGGAAAGACTCATTGAAATTAAAAATATCTTTTAAAAAGCAACATAGTTCAGCAGGTTACAGACAGCGTAGATGTACATATATGCAAATGTCATGTGAAAGACAAGGCAAGAATAAAGCACTGTGTGCAAAGATAATAGTTTAAGTATTTAATGAATTAGGCAAAATCTACACCCAGATGTCTCTGCCTCCATGGTATTTAAAGTCCTTTTAACAGTGTTCAATGAAATGAGCTCCTTAAGTTTCAGGCCATTTTGTAACTGATTCCAAAAAGAAGGAGAAATGTTTCCCAGTTCAATGCAGACCTGTGAAACAGACAGAAGTAATAAATCCTCAGACCTCATACTGTAACTGGCTGTACATGTATGACAGATGTAGTTTTGAGGCTATGAATGAAACAGACCTAGAATACATTTATAGACGAGCTCATGCTCACATGTCAGTACATGTGGACAAAACAAACCATCCAACATGAACATACAGCAAACAATGATGAGTGATGGCTCATATGAAACCTCAGAGCATCGACAGTATCTCGAGTGTGTATGAGAGGATGTATGCATGTGCTCTACATGAACTAAGGTATTGGAACATTGGTCTATCACACCTTCAGCTTGCAGGACATCTTATTCCTAGTAATTTTATGCCATTGTTTTTAGGGCTGCTATGATATTCCCAAAAATATTAACATGATAAAAATGTTCATGTCAGTTTATTTCAATAATCATTAAGAGAATTGTCAAATCAGTATTTAACTTTAAGTGGAAAGACAGATTACTGTGGTTATTTGTGGTCAAAAGAGTATTCAGAAATCTAGTTAGAACTTTTTTGAGCAATTTTTTGAGCAAAATTAGATGAAAACAAAGGCATTTTGTATGTCCAATTACATTATACTGTCTACTGAAAATATAAAGATTTTCTTTTTTGCCAGAGAGGAAAAGTTGTTTTTTTTACTTTGACATGTTTCAGCTACAACCTGTAGTCTTCCACAGAAGGGTCACTTGATGTTACTGTGACATTGAAGTGTCTGTGACATGCATATAAAAACTTGTTAATTTCAATCTCATGTGACTCTGGGATGCATATTTTGTCTGTACAAAAAATAAAAAAAACATATGGAGTTGTCATTTAATAAATATCGAGGTGCAAAGTTGTAGCCCAAGCGTGGCTAGCGATACCAAATCCCAGAG